>OVBL01000596.1:600000-864335 GCA_900406555.1 Pseudoturritis turrita | reverse complement strand
CTCCTTCCACGTGGCCCTCTTTGTCAAGGACGATCGTTGCAGCCGAACCATGATTGGTGTGTTGGTCGTACCCACCGCTGGCTTCTCTTGCTTTGTGGATCAGTCGAGGTGGCTCGGTGATACTTGACCTGGTTGCCGCAGGTGTTTGCTCGTTGATGGGATACGGTGGTGGCAATCCTCCCAACGTCCTTGGTACATCTCGTGGTGTTGAAAAATCCAGGGCCGTCGGGTTTAAGCCAAGCCGTCTGGTGATTCCACTGACAGGTGGGTTCACCGCCGAACCCATGCCTTCTAATCGTGTGTTTCTGGCTCGGCTCTCCGTTGCCAGTGTCTCAATTCTCTCCGTCAGCGAGCTGTTCAGCTTTTCCTGCTCCTCGGCCCTCTTCAGTAACATGGTCATCATGTTTCTCAACTCTGTCAGAGTTTCGGACGTTCCTTCCGCGTTCGCCGGAGGCAGATTGGTTCCTGTTCCAAGAAGATCGACGCCAGTGTTGCTTGCATCGTCACCACTTCGATCTCCGTCGGTAGTCATCGTTTCAGATCTCGTATTCGGTGGTTCTTTGGTGTCAGAAAGTTTAGGATCCCCACAGACGGCGCCAAATTGTGGGAGTCGAAACTCGCACAATCAAAAACTTGTAAAGAGATTTAGGGATTCGACAAACTTCTATGTAAAGAAACCAACAAGCTGAGATCCAAAGATGGAGATTTTATTCAAGCTGTTTTGAAAGCTGTTTGTAAAGTAATAAATGTTTAGCTAGGTCAATTTTCGGATCCCTTTTTCAGAGAAGTACATCGTCTATTTATACACGAATAAGTCGGCTAGGCCTGTTTCCTAAAAGTATTTGGAAAACTTCCTTTCTCTAGCTCGGATGTGGGCTTCTTTCTTAGGCTCATCATCTCGGCCCACCAATCTCTTACGGCTCGTTGCCTTGACCCAATAAAATGTTGGGCTCATTGCTTCGCTGGGTCATCGGTGAACTGGCTTGTCGTTTGTCTCACCTGCTTCTCCCAATTCCGAGCCAGGTAGTTGGCTCGTCGCCTGACTTCCCTTGATGCCGAGCCAGGAAGTTGGTCTGCCAACATGTTGGCTCGTCACCGTTTGTTGGTTTGCCAACATGTTGGTTCGTCACTGTTCGTTGGTATGCCAACACGTTGGTTCATCACCGTTTGTTGGTTCGCCAACATGTTGGTTCGTCATCGTTTCTTCATGCCGCCGAGCCAAGATGTTTGCTCGTCACTCCTTTCTCCTTGCTGCCTAACCAAGATGTTGGCTCGTCATCGTTTCTTCGTGCTGCCGAGCCAAGTTTGGCTCGTCTCCTGCTCCTTCTACTGCCTAGCCAGGATTTTGGCTCGTCACTCCTTTCTCCTGGCTACCGAGCCAAAAGTTGGCTCGTCACTCCTTTCTCCTTGCTACCGAGCCAAAAGTTGGCTCGTCACTCCTTTCTCCTTGCTGCCTAGCCAAAAGTTGGCTCGTCGCCTAGCCAAACATTACTTGCTTCTGCCGCCGAGCCAAGAGTTTCCGCTTGCTTGGCTAGCTTCTTTTCCATATTTAGTCTTATCAGTAGTTGATCTCGATGAGGTGAAAACCGATCCCAACATTCATGTGCCTATATACAAGAAAACGAAAGAAAACCATCTCAAATCCATCTTCGTAATCATTATATTACATTACGGTTTAGTTATCAATCATCATACTAGTAATTACACATCTTTGTACACATTGGTAATTACATACAAGTTCTTATATTCCTCCAATAGAATTCGAAATTAATTTGATGAACAACGGGAAAACAAACCAAAATTAAGCTTAAAATCTGAAGCCAAATTTGAGATTACAGCTTGATGAACGGGAAAATAAACCAGAAGATGAGTGAAATAGCATACCAGATCAGGTGATCCCGTAGCTAGTTTGTCGTCCTGTTTCTGCTCCGTTTTCTTCTTTGTGGATGACAAATGCTTACCACGACGAAGTTCTGGTTGCGAAGAAGATGCACCACCTTGCACCTCATCTTCTTTCTCCGACTAATTCTATTTTGCCTCCGTCTTCTATACAACAAAACGTAAGAAACATCAAACGTCATTTACAAAATCATGAAGAACAAACCACTAAACTTCTTCCTAAGTGAAGAAGTCGAGGACCTTTGGAATCAACCCAAAGACATAATTGACAAAGAAAATCCTAAAATGTTCAAATTCGATTCAAATCTACAGATGAAATTCAAACAATGCACAAAGTGAAAAAATTAGTAGAAATAAAGGAAAAACAAAGTAGTACATTGGGGTTCTTTATCTCAACAAAATGAGAAATTACCAACTCCCATGTAGCCTTCTTGTCCCCTTTCTTCACCATAAGATTCTTGTAATTCCCAATACGGAACCCCATTCTCTATACCAACTCCACATAGAAGCATAAAATGAAAAGAAGAATAGATCACACATTGCAATTCTTTCTGTATTGGAAGAAAAATCTCCTAGAAAAAAACATATTATGTAATATTATGTAATGAGATGGAATGAAAATTGACCATTACTTACAAATGAAATGCAAATTCACCATAACTTACATTTCCAACGATGTACTTAAAGGATTCACAATTTTGAACAGAGACAGCAACATGAGATTTTTCAAGACACGAATAGAGTTTTGCTTCGAACACACTTAACACTTTTCAGAAATAAGTAAATTGTGAACAATTAAATCATCAACTTTGATCTTCATCACCTCCATCTAATTAGCCAATAAAACAAAACAAGGATTATAAAAAATATATAAAAAGATAAAGCAAAAAATATTAGAGTAAATTACCTTAAAAAGATATGTGTATATACATATTTTTCACATCAATTGTTTTAATAGATTAAAGATTGAAAATAAAAAAAATGTAAGAAAACTATATCTAAACAGACTGACAAATCTAGTTTAAACAACAATTTGTGGAAAGCATGTGCAAGTTTCTAGTATATATTTTTATTCATTAGTTAGTTACATCATTGAGAATATGAAGGTGGTGATAGTGGCGTCGAGAACGGTTACGGTCTTTTAGAAGACGAAAATGATCGGCTCAAAAATCGAAAAATGATTTTTCCAGCCACTAAAATCAAACACGGGCCTTTACTCATTGGCTACAAATAAAAGATGATTCTTATGACTATCAAAAGAAAGGGAAGGAGCCTGTTGCTCGAAAATTGTTGGCTCCGAGGAATTTCCCCTTGGGAAGTGAAGGTGCCTTCCTGCCAGCAAGATCAAAGTTGGCCATGTGGTAATCAGATAAACTAAAAAAATGATATTCATGACCATGAAAAAGCTGAACTTTGTATGTCATCTGTTTGAATATTGTAAACCCTCTTATAGCTTTCAAGAAACCGTCATTTTCCACTTGATCTACAAAGACTATGATCGCTAAGTTGAGGTAGAAGACAAGGCGAATGAACCAAACGACAATGTAAAAGAACATGAGAAGGATAATAATGAACATAATGAACCAAACCCTCACAGCTTTCTTTTTTCTTTGTTTTGATTTTTATGTCTGAGAATACACATAGATTCTTGGTTCGTTAGATTATATTCTCGAGTGTTGTAGAATAGTCGATCGTGTGGTTGTATCTTTGGATTCTGATTGCATCAAAACCGTCAGTCCGTCACACTACGCACAATTAAAGAATTAATGAAAGAGTATATCGCCTCCGCACAAACCATTCTTCATTAATCAAATTTTGGTATCATGTGTTATATCATAATTCTGTTTTGTATCATAATCTATCGCAATTATTCAGTTTTGTCATATCATAGAAATCATGACATTACAGTTTTAATTCTTTAATTTTTCGTTATTATACTAAAAAAAAAACTGATTATATGATAAGTTTTGATATGAACAGGTGGTTGTCGAATTGGTTTGCATCTAATTTTTTTGCACTGTTCGATCAGAATCTGGATTTGTTCTGGTTTTGCGAATCTAAAACGACAAGTGTTTTGGCACACGCTTGGTTTAGCCCATTTTGGCTCCGGTTTGATTCTGGTTGTGTTAATTGCTTACCAACAATCAGAACAAGTTGGTCTTTAATTTTGATCTTTCCAGCAATATTTTAATCTATATTGCATACGTTTGCTCATTTGCAAGTTTAAATTGATTAAATTTTTATTGTTCTAGATTATTTTATTTTAGAAAATAAATATTTACTCTAGAGATTTTTGTCAAAACTACCATTTTTCAAAAAAAAAAAAAAATTTCAAATCTACCATTTTCTTTTAAACATTTTCTCGTATACCACAAAACTACTTTTCAGTAGTGTTAATTGACGTTTCCGCCCCTAACTTAAATGCATTAAATTATGGTAGATTAGTTGACAAGACATGACATTAAATACAGAGACTTAATTGGTGGACGAGAATAACGGACGAAACATAAGGAGTCAGAGAATTTGGTGGATGAGATAACCGATGACGTATTAGGAGTCCGAAAATCTGGTGGACGAGAATATCAAATCCATGAACATTGTCAAGCGTCCATAAAACTTTCACCAAAGAAAGGACAACATTGTTCAAGTATCTTTATGAGCCATATTCTTGTCATTGTGATTTTTTTAAGGATAATCGATCTCAAAACTGTATTATATAGTTTAATATATATTCTTAGTGGTTGAATTATATAATTGATTCTTGTCCCATAGACAATAAATAATAGTCAGGAACAAATATAAATTTCGTTAGTGTTTCGAGTGGACAGTTAAAAATGTGTATAGAAGTTGTCTCCGACATCATGCGTATTTTTACTATCCACGCATAACACTTTCAAAGTCTGTATTTGTTTCTACCTATTAATTGTTGTCCACGTGGCCGAAACTAAGTAGTCTCTCTGTCCTTTTATGCGTATCACTTCAGAAAGTGTTACGCGTCGACAATAAGTTGTCCACTAGGTCGTATTTTCTATCTATGCATACATTTGGACGTGGACATCTTCTTCTTTTCCTGAACGGGGCAAAGATATTACTTAGTTTCACCCATGTAGACAATAAATAATAGTTAGAGACAAATTCCAGAGAAAGAAAAAAAAATAAATGAGAGAGAAAAAATAATTATTATTGTATTGAAAAAAAAAACAAAAGTGAGGGAAAAAATATGTGGAGGGGTAAAAGAGTATTTGCATTTAAAGTTGTGGTATGTGGGAAAAAGTGAGTAGAAAAGTGATAGATTTTAAAAGATTTGTGAAAAAAGTGGTAGATTAGATAATTTTCTCTTTAATCTATTTATGAAATTTAATTTATTTATTATTGCATAATATATTGAACTTATGTGTTTGGGTTTTTGATTAGTATACTAATTTGTTTTTATTTTTCGTGAACACATTCAATTTTAAGTAGGGGTGGGCATAATTCTCGTCCCGTTCCGTCCCATTTATGATCCCAAATTTCCGTTCCATATGGGAATGGGATCTCAAATGGTACAAGTTATTGATTCCTATTTGGGAATAGGACGGGAATGGGAATTCCTGAAGTCTCATTCGGGACAAATTATATATTAACTATATAATATTATATATAACTAGATTTAGTACCCGCATTGTAATTTAATATTTTAATAATTAAAAATAAACCAAATTGCATCACCCATGAAACTAAAAAATAAAATTAAGAACGTTGATACGAAACTTAACAGTTATTTATGTATTTTGATTATAGGATTTTCAATTAAATTTCATCACATATTTTCAAATTATTATTTTTCTATTCTTATTTGAATTAGGTTTACTTTTTACTATTTTGCTACTCATATATCTATATTTTTCAAAATCTTGATAAATTTATTCTTATATTTTTATTTTAATGATTTTTACTCTTTTAATATTTTATAACCCGTGAAAAAGAAACCAAACACGAAAAATATAAACCAAAATCAGATCACTCGTAAAAGTAAATAAAAATATTAAGGACGTCAATGTGAAATACTGATAAAGAAATCTAACAAATATTTATGGGAGAATTTTAAAAATGCCACTTTTGAAATATCATTTTGCAAAATTGCCACAATGAGTTGTCCATTTTGCAAAATTGCCACAATGAGTTGTCCATTTTCAAAAATGCCACAAATTAATGATTTTTAATACTTAAATTCTAAAATTTTAAACTTTTAAAAGGATTTTGACCCTAACAAACCCTAAACCCTCAAAATTAAATCATAACATAACATAGTTAACCCAAATATAAATGATATTTTGAATAAATGATATAATATTTGTGGCATTTTTGAAAAGATTTTAAAAAGATGGCATTTTTGAAAAGTTGTATTTCAAAAGTGGCATTTCTTAAAATTTCTCAATATTTATTTATTTAGATTTTCTTTTTTCCTCATATTATTTGATTTTCACTTAAATTTTATCACATATTTCCAAATAGTTAAGTTTTCCTATTCCTATTTTAATTTATTTTTCTTTTTTATGTAACTACTCATAAATATATTATTTAAAAAAAAAATATTGATGAATTGATTCTCATATTTCTATTTGAATTAGATTTACTCATATTTTTAATCATATTTGATTGTTTTTTTTTGAATCGACATTATCTTTCTTCCGATAACTATTATAACTATTTCATCATTTAGTTTTTTATTTTCTATAATTTTCACAACTCGAAAAACTTTCAATATAATTTAATGTAAATAAATAAAAACTCATCATAAATATAATGGTAATAAGTTTTTTAATTCGTTTTGTAATATAATTTTAAAATATAATGATATTAGGTTTATTTAAATAGATTAAACTATTTTGATACATGTCAAAAGCTAATTGGGAATTTTTTTTAACATATGTCAAAATCTGATCGACCGACTGCCACATGTCACGATCGTGTTAATTAAAAAGTTAGACGCATCAAGTTTTATATAATAAAATTAAATACCTAATATTATAATAATAGTTGTGAAAATACCATAATAATATAAAATTGAAAATATAGATATTAAGTTTCTAACATTATATTAATTTTATTATGACATAACATTATATGATTAAGTTTTTTAATATTATCTTAATAAATGATGATATGTGGTTATGCTGATTTTTCTTTGACGTTTTAATTATTAAATAACACTACATACGACCAAGTTTATTTCATTTGCTTCTCCATTAACCAACATATGATGTGATATTATGAGGTGAATGATGGGGGAATATGTTTTGATTTTACGATTTTCATGGTTTTTTTTTTTGGAATTCCCGTTTCATTCGCGTCCGGTCCCAAATTTTAAATGGGACAACTATTTTGATTCCCAAATGCCTGTTCCATTCCCGTTCCCGCAAAGTCACGTCCCGAATTTCCGTTTGTCCATCTTAATTTTAAGTATGACTCACAAAAACGACAACCAAACTGGGATCGATGCTCAAAACAAGGATGCACCGATCAATGTAACCAGTGAGTCGATGTTCCAAATTCAGTTTGGAAGAGGTCTGCCACTTGTGAACCCGTCAATGCCCCAGCGCTGTAAGTGCGGATTTAAGACGTGGCAACAAGAGATGTTTTTCTTTTTGACCATCTTGAACCTGGACAAGTATCTGAAAGAGGATGCGCTTGTCCTCCCACCGGAGAACACATATACGCTACTTCTTGCAAGTGTGCATTCACCTTGGAGAAGAAATATAAGTCCGAGGACGCTGTCAGTCAGAAATTCGCTATGGAGAAATTTTTACACTTCTAAATGGTGGATTCAAAACCCATCACAAACCAAGTGAAAGCACTGCAGTTGATTACGCATGAGATAGAGGTGAGGGGATGTCGATTTGTGAAATTTTCATGGTCAACTCCTTCATCAAAAAGTTATCTCCGAGTTGGTTAGACTTTAAAAACTATCTGACTCAGAAGCGTAAAGCGATTTCCCTCGAGGACTTGATTTCCAAGCTCGAGGACTTGATTTCCAAGCTGCGGGTTGAATTCCAAATCCGCAAGTGCGATGCTATTCTGATTCGTGAGAATCATGTGAACGTGGCTAAGCACAAGAGTAAGGGGAAACATAGGGTTCCTCTGAAAGCCTCTAATGGGTTCATAAAACAGAATGCTTAAAAGTAGTTCAAAGAAAAACGTCACAAATATGTCATGATGGGTCACGTAGCTGGCAAATGTCGTGGCAATGCTGACGAATGTCGTAGTAATGCTGACGATTGTCGTAGAAAAATTGACTCACGCAGAGACAATGAGATGTCTCAGACCAATCTAACTGAAACACACATGTGTAGTGTAGTTTCTGAAGTCAGCTTAGTGGGGAACAACCGAATGGAATGTTGGCACTATGTTGCTACCTTCTATCATATTTATTGTGATAAATATGTATACTTGCTAAGAAGCAAGAATGTGACTTTGGAAAAGTTCAAAGTAAACAAAAACTCTTAAAATAGTTATAAGTGATAGAGGAGGCAAGTTTGCTTTCAGACAACACTCGAGAATGCGTTCTTTAGAGAACATGGCATTATTCATCAAAAAATTTCTCTCTATTCACTTGATTATAATGGAGTTGCAGAACATAAATTCTGAACTGTTAAAGAGATGTTGAATACAAAGATGCATGATTTTGAGTTACCTCAAAAAATGTGGGGGAAGTGTTGCTTACCACATAAAGTCATTGGCAAGATGTCACATAAAATTTGGATAGGTAAAGTACATTTGTACAAATACCTGAAAGGATGGGGTGCCTGGCAAAAGTCGCAGTACCACCTCCTAAAAAAGTCGCAATCGGACCTAAAACTATAGATTGTCTTTTCATTGGATATGCATACAACAGTATTGCTTATCGGTTTATGCTTTATAACTCATATATACCAGATATCCATGAAAATAAAATTATGGAGTCAAAGAATGATGCATTCTTTGAAGGTGTATTTTCGTGTAAGGATAAAAGCTATTTAAAGCGAACTCGTGATGCGAGTACCTCTGGATGAGGCGAGAACTTCTGGTACATCAGTAAATTTTAAATTTTCAAAAATAACACTAAGTTAAAACATAAATGAAGGACTAAATTTAGTTTTCTTGGAGACTGCTATGAGGTGCGACTTAGAAATTATCTTTAAATAATAATGGAATATATATAATTAAAACATACTTTTATGTAAACTTAAATTTTAAAAAATGGAGAATAAAAGCATGAAGAAGTCACTCAAATAAGATTGTGGTTATATAATCATAGCTTTACTATATTTTACTTACAATCTAAAATTTATCTAAATTATATATATAATTATTTACTATGTTTATATAGGATTGTGTATATCCGGAATTTTTTCTTCATATGAAAATTAATAATGGATAAAGTATTATAACATGAAATAACACCAATAATGAATAACGTATTTTAAGCAATATCAAAAATTTAAAATTTATTGGTCTTATGCATTACGCGGGAAATCATCTAGTATAACAATAAATAATCTATCAAGTATTTTTTAATCGAAAACCAACATAGTTAACTCAAATAGTCTACATGTATATATATATATAACATATATACACACACAAACATATATATGTTATCTTGAACAATAATAGCGAAAAGAAAAGCCTCGAGCAATATATAGTTGATGGATAAAGATTCATACCTTGCAGATTGATATTGAAACGATAAGTTGTAAGTGAGTGTTTGATTAACAAACGCTTAATTTATAGGTCTAGAGTGCTAACAAGCTTATAAACACATTTTGTGTATCCATGGTTAAAGAATTTAGCTACTTTAAGATAAAAAGGTATAACAATAAATTTAGGGAAAAAGAGGATTTACACTTGTTGGTTTGTTGTAGTCCAAAAATGTTAAAAAATTCAACCAATAATTCAAGACAACTAATAAAAGTGAAATTATTGCTGGATTCTGGAAATTTTGTTTTCAATTTGGAACGTGCTTTAACATTCTCTTTAATACAATTGAAACGGGTTTTTATAGAAAATTATTTATCTAATACATTTCCTTCCATGGAAATATATCAATTTATAGTGAATAAGTATTAAAATCAATAAATGTTGTGGCTGGCTTTTTATTTCTGCTTTCAGCTTCACTAGAAACGCCTTTTTAAACCGGAAACGCAACTTCACATGAGTCTCATTTAGGGTTTTGATGGTTCCATTAGTTAGGGTTTAAAAAAAAAGATATTCTTTTAGGACCAACTAGAAAAGACCCAGTAAAATACATAAGTGGGCCTAACGTGAGAGAGAGGATTCTCAACGACATCGTATTATCATATATATAGTTCTCAATTTGTCACATGTCAAAGGGTAATCTAGTCATTTAGTAAGTTGGGTTTTCTTCTTTGGCTGAGAATGTGACTGCGAGAGATGTGTTATCTCAGACGAAGTAGCCGTTAAGTGTTTTTTTTCAAACACCTAATTTTTCTTAACGGCTAGTTTTGTTCTATAAATATATATCAATGTGTTGGTTTATTCCAATTCTTTGGCCAAGAAAAATTACAAATTAGGTTTTATTTTTAGCATAATGTCTACTCTCTGTTCTCGTCTCTTCTCTGTTCTCGTCTATTCCTTCGATATTCTTCAATCCAAAAAAATTCATTGGTCAAGTAAGTTTTTTTAAAGTTGAATCTTCTTTCTCGATCGTTATGTTTCCGTTTCTATGATTTTGCTCTCAGTTTATCAAAAGATATTCGTTTTACTTTACGAGATGCGTAATTTCGATTGTGACTGGTTTCGATTACAGATGTTGTTGGAGAAGTTTTTGGGTAAAGTCTTAATCCGATAAATGTGGAAGCTTTAGACGCAGTTGTAATCCAACATAGAGATGAGAGATCGATGTCTGTAGAAGTTTTTTTCTCAAGCCAAGTCCTGTAAATTGTGTTAATCTTAGTACTGAAGGTTTCTGAGAATTCTACTATATTTATTGATTGAAAGTGAAATGGCCTTTAAATAGCCTTACAAGAACTAAAGCAGAACAGAAACAGAAAAAAATTAGGAAAACACAACAAACTAATTCAAACGTGGCTTAGTTCCTAATACTTCGCCTTATTGACCAAAACTAACAGACGACTTAGTCTCAGAAGACTTATTTAAGTCCAACAAAACCCTCCCTTAAACTGGACATGTTAAACTAACATCCAGTTTAAACTCCTTGTGATCTCATTCCAAGACGACTTCGCAGCTTGATGAAAGTCTCCAACTTCACAGGTTTCGTCATGATATCTGCAACTTGTTCTTCTGTTCCACAAAACACCAGTTTCACCACCTCTTGATTTGTAAGATCACGTATGTAGTGATACCTTACATCAATGTGTTTTGTGCGCCTATGCATCACCGGATTCCTTGACAACTTAATCGATGAAGTGTTATCACAATGAATTTCCATACACTTACATTGCTCATGAAAGATTTGCTCCATAATCCCTTTCATCCAAACACAATGACAGGCACAATATGTTGCAGCAACATACTCTGCTTCTGTTGAAGACAAAGTAACTACTTCTTGCTTTCTTGAGCTCCAACACACAGCTGCTCCGCTTAGTAAAAACACATAACCTGAAGTACTCCTACGATCATCAGCATCTCCAGCATAATCGCTATCTGTATAAGCCCTTACTCCCAGCTCAGACCCCTTTTCATAAGACACGCCAAGATCTAGTGTTCCTTTCAAGTATCTTAAAACTCTCTTTGCCGCCAGCATATGATCTTCTCTTGGCTTTGCCATAAAACGTGATAGTAGGCATACCACATACATCATATCAGGTCTCGTGACCGTGATATACATTAAGCATCCTACCAGCTGTTTGTACAGAGTACCATCAACCTCTTCCCCAACTCCTTCTTTTGTTAGTTTAGCTCCTGGAACGATTGGATTTCTGACAGGATTACAATCAGCCATATTGAACCTTTCTAGCACCTCCTGGGCATACTTCTTTTGGCACAAATGAATTCCATTAAAGTTTTGACGAATTTCCACACCCAGAAAAAACCTCATTAACCCCAGATCAGTCATTTCAAACTCTTGTTTCATGGACTGTTTAAAATCTTCAAGCAACGACTCATCATTCCCAGCAAAAATCAAATCATCAACATAAATACTCACCATGATGCATTTTTCTCCTTCTCTTTTAAAGAAAAACGTGTGATCAAAGTTGCTGCTGCTGAATCCTACTTGTTTGAAGTAACTGTCTATCCGACTAAACCAAGCTCTGGGGGCTTGTTTTAACCCATACAGAGCTTTCTTCAAACGATACACTTTGTCTTCTTCACCTCTCATGATAAAACCTTCCGGCTGATCAATGTATACCACTTCTTTCAATTCCCCATAGAGAAAAGCACTCTTTACATCTAGCTGATACACCTTCCAATCTCTTTGTGCAGCCACAGACAAGAAAATTCTAATAGTATCCCAACGAGCTACTGGTGCAAATACTTCATCATAATCGATGCCTTCTTCTTGTGAGTAACCTTTTACAACCAATCTTGCCTTATACTTGTCAACATTCCCATCTTCATTCAGCTTGGTCTTGAAAACCCATTTGACACCAATTTTCTTCGCATCTGTTGGTAGACTCACTAGTTCCCAAGTTTTGTTCTTCTCAATGGATTGTATCTCACTTCTCATGGCTTCCATCCATTTTTCTTCTTTACTTGCTTCCGTGAATCTCACTGGATCATCATTTGACAAAAACAGAGCCAATGCCATTTTTGCTTCAGCCTCTTCATCTGAGATCCTCTCTCCGCTTTCGTAATCTTGCATCCACAATGGTGCTCTTCTTTCTCTCTTTTGATGTGTCTCTGGCTGTGGAGAATTTTCTGTATTTTCTTCGTTAGTTGGTTGATCCTCTCCAATAACCCCTTCTTCTGCAACACCTTCTTCTGCAACTTCAGTTTCTTCATCGGCTTTATCATTTTCTCCCCAGTCTAGAATGTCGTCAATAGCATCCTTATTAGCACTCCAGTCCCATCTTTCTTCCTCTTCAAATATCACATCCCGACTAACCACCACTTTCTTGGAGTTTGGATCATAAAGCCGATATGCTTTTGATTCTTCACTTACTCCAAGAAAGACACATTTTCGACTCCTGCTATCAAGCTTCACTCTTCGTTGATCAGGAACATGTACATGCCCAATGCACCCAAAAACTCTAAAATAACTCACACTAGGCTTCATCCCACTCCAGACCTCTTCCGGAACCATATCCTTCACAGCACTTGTCACGCTTCTGTTTAAAATGTGACAAGTCCAATTTGCAGTCTCAGGCCAAAACTTCTTTGGCATGTTCTTCTCTGTAAGTAAGCATCTGACCATGTTCATTATGGTGCGGTTTCTTCTCTCTGCAACCCCGTTTTGCTGTGGCGTATAGGCTGCATTTAGTTGTCTTTTAATCCCATGCTCTTCACAAAACTGATTAAACACGCTTGAAGTGAACTCCCCTCCTCTGTCTGTTCTTAAGCAGCATATGTGTGCTCCTGATTCCTTTTCCACAAAACTTTTGAAAGTCTTGAAAACATCAAATGCCTCGTTCTTTTCCGAGAGAAGATATATCCAGCTCTTGCGGCTAAAATCATCAATTAAGAGAAAGATGTACCTTTTTCCGCTCTGAGAAACTGGAGATATGGGACCACACAAGTCCGCATGAATCAGCTTGAGCTTCTCTGTTGCTCTCCATTGACTTTTCTTAGACATGACTTCACGATGTTGCTTTCCAATGTTGCAAACTTCACACACGTTCGATGCTTCTTTTATTTTTGGTAGTCCTCTCACCAGTTGCTTCTCACGCATAGTCCGAATAGCTGTATTGTTCAAATGTCCATAGCGTTTGTGCCAAAGACACTCCATCTCATCTCCTTCCATCTTCAGACATTTGTCCAGCCCGGATTTCATGATTGCAGACACAATGAACATGCGGTTTGCAGTCATTTTAGTGCTGACAATTAAACCTCTGCGATCATGAAAGATCTTACACTCTCCTTTGCTGATTAGAACCTCCACGCCTTTCTCTTGCAGTTGTCCAACACTAAGTAGATTATTGGACAAATCTGGAACAAAGAAAACATCACTTATAATTTGAGTCACTCCGTTGATCTCAAATCTGATATCTCCTTTTCCCAGCACCTCCAATCTTGAGTTGTTCCCTAGTCTTACTGCATGTTTGAAGCTTTCATCAAGCTCCATGAACCATTCTCTATTCCCCGTCATGTGATTAGAACAGCCTGAGTCAAGGAACCACAGTCCTCTGTTTTCAGTTTCTTTGTTTTCTTTATACGCCATCAAGAGTAAGTCCTCTCCTTCATCAAACTCAACAAAGTTTGCTCTCTTCTCTGTGGTCGGACACTCGTACTGGAAATGACCCAGCTTATGACACCGGAAACACTCAATCGTTGCTTTGTTAAACTCTGATCTTGTTCTTCCTCTTCCACTTGAAGCACCAAGGCCTCCTCTTCCGAAATTACCGCTTCCTCTTCCAGAGTAATCATACTCAACTTTTAGTACTTGTTCTTCAGCTCCCTTACGCCTTATTTTCTGCTCATGAACAAGCAATGAGCTCTGCAATCCATCAACAGTCATTTGGTCAATATCCTTTGATTCCTCAATTGAGCAAACGACATAGTTAAAATTCTCCGTTAACGTTCGGAGAATTTTTTCAACTATCTTCACGTCTCCCATGTCTTCTCCACAGATCCTCATGTCGTTCGCCGTCACCATGACTCTTCCGAAATAATCTGTCACCGTTTCTCCACTCTTCATCTCCAAAGTTTCAAAAACTCTTCTAAGTCTCTGTAACTGGGCTCGCTTTACTCTCTCATTACCTTGGTACTTTACTTTCATGGAGTCCCAAAGTTGCTTCGCCGTCGCCTTCTGCGTGATAGTCTTGAGAATAGTTTTGTCGATGGACTGTATAGTTTTTAGCTTTCAAATCCTTCAACCTTGCTTCCTCCAAGGCTTTTTGCTGTGTCGCCGACAGCGTTTCACCAGCTTCAGGCTCCTTGTAACCTGACTGAATCACACTCCAATACTCTTTTGATCGTAGTAGGTTCTCCATGAGTAGACTCCAATGATCGTAGTCTCCATCAAATCTCGGCACACTCGGGGCACTGAAACTGCTTGATTCAGCTGCCATCTCTCACTCGTTTTCTTTGCTCACTTCTCACTCTCAATCACTTGTGTTTCACTCTGTCAGATCCCTTTTGAGAGGGCTCTGATACCACAATGTTAATCTTAGTACTGAAGGTTTCTGAGAATTCTACTATATTTATTGATTGAAAGTGAAATGGTCTTTAAATAGCCTTACAAGAACTAAAGCAGAACAGAAACAGAGAAAAATTAGGAAAACACAACAAACTAATTCAAACGTGGCTTAATTCCTAATACTTCGCCTTATTGACCAAAACTAACAGACGACTTAGTCTCAGAAGACTTATTTAAGTCCAACAAATTGAAATCGGGTAAGTTGAAACCTAGAATCTTAGACTCGTGTTCCAATATAGATTTTTAACGTTAATGAATAAATTAATAACAAATGATGATGATATAGGCTTGAACGTGACTGTTTTGAAAACAGAGCTTCCAGGAGAAACCGTTAATCGAAAAATGTGGAAGATTTTGTAAAAGCAACTCAACAAGGAGATGAGAGATGTTGGTAAAAGCTTTGTTTTTGCTCAAGCCATGACCTTTGCTATGTTGACTACAACAGAAGTAACAGAGTAAGTTTAAATAAATATTTATTGCATTTTAACGTATGATCTACGAACCACAATGCTTTATCAGATAATAAAAAATGTAGCAATCAATAATTAAGAAGCATGCTTAGATTTTTGCCTTGAAATAGATGTGACTGGAGCAGTTTAAGTTGATTCTCTGTATTTTTGTGTTTGTAGATGTGATATGTGTAGCAAATCTCCATTGGCGCCTATAAAGCTTCAGCAACAAAGTTTATCACAGTCATGGACAATTTACCTCGAAGATTGGTGGTACAAGTTCCATTTCCAGTGACTATAAAGCCTCTCACTAAATCCACATTTTTAATCTTAATGCTGTTTTCGAGTTTTCAAATTATTTTGACAATTTTTTTTCACCGAATTTTTTTCGATTTTCCGGGTTTTTTTAGGTAAAGAAACTTAGAATGCTAAAATTACGTAATTGTGAAAAAACTATTCGGACGTGACATCCTGTCTTTGATCGTTAGTGGTGTTAAGTTCGTTTCGTCAAACACAATATAACCTTAATTTAGCATTCGAGTTTCTAACTATTATTTTTTTAACCGAATTTCAAATTATTTTGACAATAATATTTTTCCACCAAATTATAATATAACTATTATTTTAGATTTTTGAGATTTTAACTAAAGAAACTTAGAGTGTTAAAATTACGTAATTGTGAAAAAAAACTATTCGGACGTGGTATCCTGTCTTTGACCGTTAGCGATACCAAGTTCGTTTCGTCAAACACAATATAACGTTAATTTAGCATTCGAGTTTCTAACTATTATTTTTTTAACCGAGTTTTAAATTATTTTAACTATTATTTTAGTTTTTTTAGATTTTAACTAAAGAAACTTAGAGTGCTAAAATTACGTAATTGTGAAAAAATTATTCGGACGTGGAATCCTGTCTTTGACCGTTAGTGGTGCCAAATTCGTTTAGTCAAACACAATATAACGTTAGTTTAGCATTCAAATTTCTAACTATTATTTTTTTCATCATTTGACAATAAGTTTTTTTTCCACCAAATTATTTTAACTATTATTTTAGATTTTCGAGATTTTAGCTAAAAAAATTTAGAGTGCTAAAATTACGTAATTGTGAAAAAAAACTATTTGAACGTGGAATCCTGTCTTTGACCGTTAGTGGTGCCAAGTTCGTTTCGTCAAACACAATATAACGTTAATTTAACATTCGAGTTTCTAACTATTATTTTTTCACCGAGTTTCAAAATTATTTTGACAATAAGTTTTTTCACCAAATTATTTTGACTATTATTTTAGATTTTTGAGATTTTAATCAAATAAACTTGAATGCTAAAATTACATAATTGTGTAAACCATTAAGCGAAGAGACGAGAACAGAGAGAGTAGACATTAAGCGAAAAATAAAACCTAATTTGTAATTTTTCTTGGCCAAAGAATTGGAATAAACTAACACATTGATATATATTTATAGAACAAAACTAACCGTTAAGAAAAATTAGGCGTTTGAAAAAAAACACTTAATGGCTACTTCGTCTGAGATGAAAAACACTTAACGGCTACTTCGTCGAGATAACACATCTCTCGCAGTCACATTCTCAGCCGAAGAAGAAACCCAACTTACTAAATGACTAGATTACCCTTTGACATGTGACAAGTTGAGAACTATATATATGATAATACGACGTCGTTGAGAATCCTCTCTCTCACGTTAGGCCCACTTATGTATTTTACTGGGCCTCTTCTAGTTGGCCCTAAAAGAATATCTTTTTCTTTAAACCCCAACTAATGGAACTAGGGCTGGACACGGAGCGGATATCCGGAAAAATACAGTATTTGTGATCCGATTTGTTTTTGTCGGATATCTAGTTTTCCGATTTGCTTTGCTCCGAAAAATTTCGGATATCTGAAATTGCGGATATCCGGATTTTTTTCGGATATTTGCGGATATCCGGATATTCACGAATATCCGTTTTAGACCCAAAAATAATCAAAACACCATCTTTTTAAAAAAATTTGTTGTTTTAATATAATATTTAAACTAACTAGTAAATAAATATATTAAATTACATAATTTTATCTGATATAATTAAATAAAAATGAAAAGTGGGAGATTAAGATGGTGAAAAATGAAACATGTGTTTTTTATTTAAGGAAAAAAATCTATTTTCAATTAAAAGCTAGTATCTATCTACCTATTCTTACTATAAATATTTCGCCAAATGTATTTAAAAAGTCTAAAAATGTAAATATACGTTATAAACCTATCATATTATATGTATATATAAGTAATATACGGATCGGAGCGGATATTCGGATTTTTAAAATTAGTATTTGTGATTTGTTCCGCTTTAGACAGATACTAAATTTACTATTTGCTCCGCTTTGATTCATAACGGATATCCGAATTTTTCGGATCGAATCGGAACGAATCTAACGGATAATTTGCCCAGCCCTAAATGGAACCATCAAAACCCTAAATGAGACTCATGTGAAGTTGCGTTTCCGGTTTAAAAAGGCGTTTCTAGTGAAGCTGAAAGCAGAAAGAAAAGCCAGCCACAGCATTTATTGATTTTAATACTTATTCACTATAAATTGATATATTTCCATGGAAGGAAATGTATTAGATAAATAATTTTCTATAAAAACCCGTTTCAATTGTATTAAAGAGAGTGTTAAAGCACGTTCCAAATTGAAAACAAAATTTCCAGAATCCAGCAATAATTTCACTTTTATTAGTTGTCTTGAATTATTGGTTGAATTTTTTAACATTTTTGGACTACAACAAACCAACAAGTGTAAATCCTCTTTTTCCCTAAATTTATTGTTATACCTTTTTTATCTTAAAGTAGCTAAATCCTTTAACCATGGATACACAAAATGTGTTTATAAGCTTGTTAGCACTCTATACCTATAAATTAAGCGTTTGTTAATCAAACACTCACTTACAACTTATCGTTTCAATATCAATCTGCAAGGTATGAATCTTTATCCATCAACTATATATTGCTCAAGTATAAACTTTATTGAAGACTCCGGAAGAGCATATGTATTATTGCCTATGGGAACGCCTTTTGAAATAATTGATGTGTTATACTTTCCCAAGTCTGAAAAGTTAAAAGAATGTAAGATAAAATACATAACCCAAGTTGGGTATGTTGTTGATTCTGAGGTGGGATTCAATTCGAGATTGATTGACCTAAAGCGTCATCATCTCGAGGGGGAAAATGAAAGAATCCCACATCCATAGTAAGTGGAACATCCAGAAGTTTATGTTCACACTCAAAATAGACTTGATGAATCGTTTATAAAGTAAATCAAAGAGATTTCAAGTCCAACAATGTTGAGACAATAAGTAAAGAAAATGTTGAATACCTTCAAATCACGAGTATACCCAAGGCAGTAAAAGTATCTTGGAGAAATTATATGCATTCTCTACTAGATTGTACTACACAAAGATTAGTTTAATGGAAATAAATAATATAGTAAACCAGAAGTTTACCGAATACTTC
Source organism: Pseudoturritis turrita (assembly GCA_900406555.1). Classification (NCBI taxonomy): domain Eukaryota; kingdom Viridiplantae; phylum Streptophyta; class Magnoliopsida; order Brassicales; family Brassicaceae; genus Pseudoturritis; species Pseudoturritis turrita. The sequence goes on along the minus strand of OVBL01000596.1, from coordinate 845,191 downwards.
AATGTTTGGCATGAGTCGATTAGACCATTACGGTTCAATAATGATGAACAGACAAATAAAATTCACCAAGGAAGTGGTTACTAAAGTGATTGTCTCGGTCTCCGTTCTCTGACAACTCCTATCGCTGGTTTTGGATTTTCCAGGTACTCGATTTCTAAGCTCTTGACCTCGTACCATGTCTTTATGGTTTTAGTCAAATTAATCTCTAGGATTTTCTATTATAGATTACAGATTTTATATCATTATCTTGTTTCTTTATCGACATAAGCTTCATCATCAAAATCCATGCTTGATTACCATGGACTAAAAAAAGTTATTTGATAATGATATCCCCTGAAGGGAGTAAGTGATTAATAGTAAAAGTAAACCAGAAGTTTACTAAGAATTTAAATGTTTGGCTTAACCGGATTGGTCATCCTGGTTTAATGATGATGCGAGAAATTATGGAAATTATATGGACATTCAGTAAAGAACCAGAAGATTCTTCCTAATGATTTATTATATTTGCTTGCTCAGAAAGCAATATGATAATATGACTTTTACAAGCCAAAATAATTTGGAATCTATCAATTTTCTGGTAAATATACAAGGAGACATTTATGGGCTGATCACCCACTATGTGGAATATTTTAGATACCTTATGGTTCTAAAAGATGCATTGAGTTGATGGACGCATTGACTCGATGGACGCATAAAGTCGATGGATACATCGACTATATTGCCACATTTATCCTTGTTATCAATCCGTAACTTGGAGTTTGCGAGGTTACTTGCTTAATTGATTAAAGTACGAGAGTATTCCAGATTTTTATCTAAAGGCAAGTGGATTTGATAATGCTGGTGAAATTATGTTTAAAGCCTGATTATTACATGTCCATTGGAATGAGTGTTGAACATCCAGAAGATCATGTTCATACACAAAATGGTTTAGAAGCATTGATTCGCATCAAGCCAATGAGTAAATAATAGTTCTCCCCATCATAATTGGTTTTGGGTTAGAAACCAAATATTTCCCATATGAAAATCTTTGAACGTCCAAAATGCTCCACCACGGTGTTCTAAGATGGGACCTCAAAAGAGGATAAGAATATATGTTGGATATGAATGATGACTAAGTATCTAGAGCCATCCCAGAATGATTTATTTAAGGCTCGATTTGCAGACTCTCATTGTAATGAGTCAGTTTTTCCAACATTAGGGGGAGAAAGTAAACAGCTGGAGAAAGAAATAAGTTGGAATTAATTATGATCCTCGGACTAAAGATTGTATATTAAAAGTCGAAAGGATAATTCATTTACAGAGCTTAAATTAGCGTATTAATTGCCAGACGCTTTTGCTGACCCAAATAGAGTGATGAAGTCACCTATACCAGCTGTATATGCTCCAATTAGAATTTATGTCCCAGAAGGACAATATCAAACTGCTAGTGAGACTAAAGATCGCATGAAGCGTGATAGACCTATTTGGTTCCAAATATAAGAATCCTCGAAAAAGAAAAGGAGCAGAAATTGAGAATAACCAGATCAAAGAAAATTTTGAATGATCTTCAGAAGAGACTGAACGATCTTTAGAAGAGACATAAACATGACAAAGAAAGAAATTCAGGTACCTGACAATGAAAAGATCTAGCTAGTTATGTCATGTCTGAAATAAAATGGAACCAAAAGCAAATCGACGTCGTAATATTTTTGCATGCTATGAGCAGTTGATATTATGAATAAGAAAGAGGATTATGAAAGAAAGTCTATTGAAAAGTGTACACAAAGTAATGATTGGCCAAAAAAGGAAGAAATAAACGTATAACTATAATCTCTTGCAGAGAAATAGTTGGACCAGTAGTCCGTGCATCTGAAGTGTAAAACCAGTGGAAGATAAAAGAGTCTTTGTGTGAAAGAATAGTGAAAACAGTGAAATTGTGAGATATAAAGCACATTTGGTTGAACAAGGATTATCACAAAGACAAGAAATATATTATGAAGAGATATATTCTCTTGTGGTGGATGCATTTACTTTTAGATATCTTATAAGTCTGGCAATAAGAGATGGAACACTGGATAATGATATTTATATGCAATCCTTGAATGATATAAATATGAATGACATAATCCCCGAAGGATTAATGATATCATGAGAATGTTCCCGAGAACTCTACTCGATGGAATGAAAAGAAAATATGTAGGATATGGTATAATCATGTAAATATGTACCCATGTTGATTTATCAAAGATCAAAGGGATTCTTAATTTGAACATCATCGAAAATCCGGTAGAGTTATCATAAGCAGTACGATGAAAATAATATATGATAAATGACCATTGTATAATGATATTTATATGAAAGTCCCATAATGATTTAAACTGCCAGAAGCAGTTACAAATTTAATATCTAGTGAAAGAGATGTTATATTGAAAGATCCTTGCAGGATTTTATATAAGAATACTCACATATATTTGGTCTTGTAGTACCACACTTAAACTGATGTTTAAGCAATTTATCGATCTTTTTCATGATTTAAAGATGAGATTTTGTATGATAAGAAGGAAATGATGCTATGGACCAGAAGTCCAAATGATCCGAGAGATAATATGACAATTATACGAGTTTGTTCATTAAGGTTATGCTTATATTAATTCCCAAAAGATGATATATATGTTCAGAATACATCTCCTGAAGAAGATGCTTCCAGGGGGAGGAATATATATGATAAAGCGTGGTTGTACTCTTTTTCCCTTATCATAGTTTTTATCCCATTGGGTTTTTCTATGAAAAGGTTTTTAACGAGACAACAAAGAACACGCAAATGATAGAGACTAAAGGAGAATGTCATACATTAATGATATCAAAAGAGATAAAGAGAATGATCAAGATGAATCATCTGAAAGACCCATGAGCTGCAGAAGAATGGCGATGTACATGTTCTACAGATTCGTTCAAGCAAAACTTTGGCGGACTTATTTTCCAAGACACTTCCAACTGCTACTTTCAAGAAACAAGTTCATCATTTGGGTGCGTCGTCACAAAGATCTCAAGTTATGCACTCATCAGGGGGAGTAAAAGCGCGTTGCACTCTTTTTCCCTTAACCATGGTTTTGTCCCAATTGGGTTTTCTTTGTAAGGTTTTTAATGAGGCAGCATCTTATGCGCATTAGGGAATACTTTTACTATAATGACATCCAAGGGGGAGTGTTATGAACTCATTAGATGGATGCCCATTATAGGCCCATATTCTGGAATATTCTAGATGACTTGGTGACCAAGCTAAAACCCTATATTGTATCCCTATATATACTCTTTGTTATTCATGGAATAAGACACACCAATATTCTCTCTTATCTATTCTCTTTGTTTATAACAAAATCCTCTTTTTCCCTAAATTTATTGTTATACCTTTTTATCTTAAAGTAGCTAAATCCTTTAACCATAGATACACAAAATGTGTTTATAAACTTGTTAGCACTCTAGACCTATAAATTAAGCGTTTGTTAATCAAACACTCACTTACAACTTATCGTTTCAATATCAATCTGCAAGGTATGAATCTTTATCCATCAACTATATATTGCTCGAGGCTTTTCTTTTCGCTAGTATTTGTTCAAGATAACATATATATGTATGTGTGTATATATGTTATATATATATACATGTAGACTATTTGAGTTAACTATGTTGGTTTTCGATTAAAAAACACTTGATAGATTATTTATTGTTATATTAGATGATTTCCCGCGTAATGCATAAGGCCAATAAATTTTAAATTTTTGATATCGCTTAAAACACGTTATCCATTCTTGGTGTTATTTCATGTTATAATACTTTATCCATTATTAATTTTCATATGAAGAAAAAATTCCGGATATACACAATCCTATATATATAAACATAGTAAATAATTATATATATAATTTAGATAAATTTTAGATTGTAAGTAAAATATAGCAAAGCTATGATTATATAAGCACAATCTTATTTGAGTGACTTCTTCATGCTTTTATTCTCCATTTTTTACAATTTAAATTTACATAAAAATATGTTTTAATTATATATATTCCGTTATTATTTAAAGATAATTTCTAAGTAGCACCTTATAGTAGTCTCCAAGAAAACTAAATTTAGTTCTTCATTTATGTTTTTAACTTAGTGTTATTTTTGAAATTTTAAAATTTTAGAAAGAAAAAAACTATTTTTTTTTACTATTTTACAACTTTTTATTTTTCTCGAAAAGACTATGCAATGCTTTCATGCGGAAGAAAAATATATAATGTCCACCATTCAACAAATGCAGTATGAGACATTGAGATATACCGTCACCAAATCATATTTCCAAATTTGATCTTTCAGTTTGATTTATTAAAATTTCAGTTTTAAAAGGCGATACCGAATTAAAACCGATTTTGCCTATACTTTCGGTTATTTCGTTTCAGTTTTTTTTTTTCAGTTAAAGACATTCAATTGTGAATGAATTATATAACGTCAAAATCAAATGGATTGAATCAAATTCAATCACGCCTTTCTGATGAGATATATTCTCATAATTCCACTTGATGGCTAGCGTTATATCTTGTGCTATAAGATGAGCCATTGTTCTTCCCATTATACGGCACCAACACCAACAGAAAATAAATCCCTCACAGCTTTCTTTTTTCTTTATTTTGATTTTTGTGTATGAGAGTATACATAAATTTTTGGTTCGTTAACTTCTATTCTCGAGTGTTGCGGAATAGTCGATCGTGTGGTTGTATTATGGGATTCTGATTGCATCAAAACCGTCACATTACGGACAATTAAAAAATTAAGGAAAGACTGTCTCGTCTCCGCACAAATTATTCTTCTTTAATCAAATTTTGGTATTGAGTATTATATCATAATTATGTTTCATTATCTATCGCAATTATTCAGTTTTACCATATCGTAGAACTCACGGTACTACATTAACATGATTCAAAACTTTTAAGTTTTTGTTTCAAAAACACCAACACTGGTTTTAAATTTCCAAAGATAGCACAAATTTAATATTAAAATGATTCAAATCTCTTTTTAACGGGGGAATCTAAATCCTAAATTGGATGGGAACCCAAACATAATATTCTAATTTTTTTGTAATTTATTTAGAATAAACAAGTATTTTTCACACAATAATTTGTGTTATTTTTCAAATTTTAAACTTTAAAAAAAAAAAAACTATTTTGTGTGCTATTTTACAACTTTTTATTTTTCTCAAAAAAACTATGCAATGTTTTTATGTGGAAGAAAAACATATAATGTCCACCATTGAGATATACCGTCACCAAATCATATTTCCAAATTTGATATTTCAGTTTGATTTATTGAAATTTCTGTTTTAAAAGGCGATACCGAATTAAAACCGATTTTTCCTATACTTTCGGTTATTTCATTTTAGTTTTTTTTCAGTTAACCTAGATTAATTTCATATTAACTCGATTAATTTTTGTGATTTGGTTGGGCTTAACATAGTTTTTTGTATGCTTGGGCCAAACTTACTTTGTTCCACTTGCATTAGAAAAAGCCCATTTTACAGGCCAAGTTATGAATGTACACACAAAAAAAACGTTTGCTTGCCTTTCTTTCGTCTTCTCAAACGCTTCAAATTCCCGATTTATTAGCGATTCTTATTTGTAGTCTCTCGTTGGAATATTTTGTCGCCGGAGAGTTTCTTAATCACCACACAACCTCTCCGATTATATGATCCGGTGGGAATTGCTCGAGAGAAGCTGAATCATGGAATTTCCATGGCGGAGAATTTGATTTAGCAGTGGCCGAAGAACGTTGAAGAAGATCAAGGACTTCATCGATCGATTCGCCATGGTAAAATCCCTACTTCTCGCGATCTGTTTTTCGATACGTGATTGGGCCTTGATCTAAGTCTGATGAACACGATTGCTCGTAATTTTTGTTTTGATGAATTTGAGGACTTTACTTATAAAATGTTTGTGTTTGCGGCTGATATGAAAAAGGTTATAGAGTATTTTGGTGAATTGGGTTTCTTTGGCTCTATGTTTTGTCTCTAAGTATCCATTTCTGAAATTGAATACCCTTCATATCATTCAAGAAGATCCCTTTTGCTTTCACTTCATATTGTATTTTTTTCGTCTTCAGGGATTTCGTATGCTATTGTTGAAAGTTATGGCTGATGGTGCCAATATGGGTGAAAGTGGATTTAAGGTGGATCATCCTTCTTTTGTACAGGCTTTAAAAGATCCTAAGCAGCCTCTGACAAGTGAGCATTTCTTCTGATCTGCTTGGTTTTTTCGTATCACATGCTTTGTCATTAGGTCGTGGTTTGAAATCTTGTTATCATAATCTTCTTGAGTAAAAACCAGATAAATTACATTGTTTAAGAAAGATTTTAGCATTTTGTTTGTCTTTAGACTTATGTTGGGGAACTTATCGAGCTGATTTAACTTGTATACCTTTCTCAGATTTTATGGTTGCTAAAAGCGCAAGGGAAAAAAGACGAAAAATTATAGCGGACAAAAAAGCAAAGCGGTGTACAGCTTGTAAATCTAATGTAGTCTCCCCAATTAAAGGTACTAATTTTGATGGGTTAGCGCCCCAATTTGAAATGAATTATCGTTGTGGAGTGTATACATGTTTGTAGCATCTAATTCCGACAAGTTTAAATTTTATCACGGTATTCTATACTTAAAACTCTAATCATAAGTGAAAATATTTTTAGAAATTATGGCAACTCTATACTCCCTAAATTCTCTAATTTATATATCATATACCTTCTGCTAGAATCTATGGTTGCTCAAAAAGCAAGGGAAAAAAGACGACAAATTATTGCGGCAAAAAAAGCAATGCGATGTACAACCTCTAATGCAGTCCTCTCCAATAACGGTAAGAATATTTGTGTTCTCATCTGACTTCCGAATTTGAAATGAAATCAGTTTATGCAATGTATACGTATCTGAAGCATGGAAAGATTAGTGTGGTTATATACTTAAAACTTCAATAACAAGTGAACATATTTAGATACATGTATAGACATGTGTGAAGTAGAATTATATTCTCTTCATAGATTCTTTAAAACTTGATTTAGCAAAGTATCCCCAAAGTATTATGTACTCTTATATAACCGTTTTTCTTACAGTTGAGTAATTTCCACTATAATCATACATCAAATCTTCTATACTATTATTATTTTCATGATTTATCTGACTGTTACTAACTGACACATTGTTTTCGAAAGTAAATAGTTAAAAGCAGCCAACAAACAAAACCCAAAGGGGGTAAAAATTCACGGTCGAGTGGTGAAAAACTACAACATGGTAAGATCATACAGTATTGAAGGCAATCAGATTGCTCACTGTTATTTCTACATGGGTTTCCTGCAGTGTACAGTGTACTTATATCACCAATTTTTTTTTTATAGAAGCAATTGAAGCACCGATGCAGAAACCACAAGCAGATAATCCTCCTACGAATGCCAAAAAGAAATAACTTGTTTGCTATTGCTTTTACTTTCAAGCTATATTGGGAATCTCAATCACTTAAGCCAATTTCAGGAGTAAGGTACTCTGTTTTTTTTTTCTGTTATATGATTGAATTTTTTTTTAAAAATCCTGGCAATTGTTCTCGTTTTTGGAACAGAATGGATTTTATTTGTATTCCTTTTTGTTGTTCTGATTTCAATGCATAAAGTTTGATGCCTATAAATGCTTCAGATTCTTTATAAAGTTGGATGTTGGGTTAATTATTCTTTCGATTTCGTTAATGTGTTAGATGTTGATATACAACGCAAAGGAGTGGAGACAGCAATGAGGTCAAATGTAAAGATATTGACAATTGGAATCATCCAATCTCTTTGTTCTTTTGTGGAGCTGTTTGGGGCTGACATGTTTATCCAACTGACAATCTCCTTGGTAAATTTAAGAATCCTTTCCAAAACATTTGTTATTGTTTGGAGTAAATTTTTTTCAACTGACAATCCTCACTTTTCCAGCAGAATCGCATTCAACTTACTAGAGAACTGTGGAAGAAAGGAAAAACCTTGAGATTCTCGTGGTAATGAAGAGGTTAGTAGTGAAACGGGTGATTTTGTTTGGTCGCAAGTATGATAACACAAAGATTGGTGTAGATGATGATGACTTCATTTCTGAAGATTCACGCATTCAAGTAATTGATAAGATGATGATTCCATTTCTGAAGATTCAAGCATTCAAGTGTTCGAAGATTAATTAGAACAATTGTTAAGAGGAGAAAAATGTTGACCCTTGAATGCGTGAATCTTCAGAAATGAATCAACATCTACTTCAATAATGCGTGAACATTTAGAAATGGAGTCATCATCATCTTCATAATCACTTTCTTCTCCTCTTTGTGTAATCTCAATGCATCATACTTGCGACCAAATAAATTGTTTGTTATAATACTAATCTCTTCATTGCCACGGGAATCTCGATATTTTGAAATTTGAATTCTAAGTGACCTCCTTTTCAGTTTTCTATTTAGGACACGAAAAGAAACACATTGGGGACATGTTGATTCTGTCTGCTGATCATCTGTATTAGGTGAACTTTGGGGATTGTCTTCTCAGGTGAGTCGATGATGAAAGTTACAAAACTACCAAATACTACTCTTAAGTTGATAAGATCTATTACTGTTTTCTCTTATTCTTTTCTTACGTATCTTTACGTTTTGTGATTTTCTTTTTGGCGGACAGAATTCAAAATCAATCTGTATTGTATTTTCTGTAGGTCGTAATATATAGAAGCCAACGATTTTGGATCAAAAGTTTCTCCATTGGCATCAAAAGATTACAAAATACATGTAAGCTCAAAGCATTTCTTGATAGTAGTTTTGAAAAGATCTCAGGCCTACTTGTTAATCAGCGAGGAGATGCTTATAAATTTTAAAATTGAATAAAAGATCTGATACATCTAAGATTATTTTCTAGTACATATATAATTTATAAAATGGTAATATCTTCAGCTTGTTCCGGCGAGACAAAGTTTGGAAAATCAAATGTTTACCTTGACCATTCATCATCTAATACCCATAGATCCAAACCACATAAATCATCTGTTATAAGGTGTGATTTCAGTACCATTTATGTGTCTCCATGAAGGTTCTTTACTACCTCCTCCAAATGTCGAGACCTTTTGCTCTACATCATTCTCTAGAACCGTTACACACAATATTTTGTACTGACCGCTAATAGGATCATATCCGAAGAAGGCATGGATGTTTCGTGTAGCTCGGCACTCGGATAAGTTTATGACTTGTCTTGTGCTAGGGTTACATATCAAGAACTGATCCGAATATGTATAACATATAAAACCACGGACAAATGTAGACCAGCAGAAATAATATGGATCTTCCATGGGTCTTGAAAATTCCATATCGAGATTGGCTACTAAAGAAGACCCCTTTTCTCCCTCGTGTCTCGTCGAGAAGATATATAAACAATGACTAGCTTTGAGAGCGATTATAAACCGTGATGGCGCAGAAGACAGCCATGAACAAGTTGGCGAATCTCTGGCTTCTGATTATGGAAAACCAAATCTTTGATACGCATTGGAACTTCATGAGAGACTTCGACGGCGATCTCCAGCGTTAGATCAAGCGGGATTGTATTTAAGTTGTTGTCTACTTCTTTCTCGACATGATCTCGCTCCTTACCTTTCATGGCTGTGAACAAAAACCTGTAAGATTTTGTTTGATAAGAGTAAATTTGAGAGTCCAACGGTAAACTTTTACGTCATGTTCAAGAGATAGATGCGACTCGGTCCATCTTTGAAGTTCGTTCCAATCTGAAGAACCATCATCTTCGAACTCTTACGAATGAAGTGTTTGGATTTGTGGATTTGGGTAACTACGATGTTGGTCGAGGCTTCTCCTTGTTAGATAAGTTCACCAAAGATGTTTATTTGCATTGGAAACAATCTCTTCGGCAATCACCATGGAGAGGAGAACTTTGCGAAAATTACCGTGTCTGGAAGCCATGGGAGTTTATTGGGTGTAAGATGTCAGCCTTGGGATCTACGAATTTCGAAGAATTTGTGGAGGGGAATGTTTTGGAAGAATCGATGAAAGAGAAACTCATAGTCAACTACCGGCAATGTTGTGATAGGCGAATACGGTATGTTTTACCGAGCCTCAAAAGACAGAATCCAGAAACATCATCAACAACAATTCAACTAATTTCTTTAATTAAAGTAATGCGATGTGCATTTTAGAATTTCATCAGCAAGATGATAGTCAACAACAAGTGTACGAAAGAGGGACATAACAGATTTCATCTGTTAGCCTATAAAACTTTCGAAAGGATAGCTTGGTTACTCTCCACTCTTTCATCGAAATTGTTTTTAATTTCATTATTTGTGTTGTATCAAAATGTTTCTGTATTTTGTAAACTTTTCATGATATAATGAATTTGATTTGCCGAAAAGAAAACTAAAATATACTATAAGCATCTCCAACACCAAATCCCATTTTGTAAAAATTTCTCCAACCCATCACCATTTCCAACACCAAAATGGTGTAAACTCATTTTTTACACCAATTATGGTGTAATCTCATTTTTTATACCATTTAAATAATAAATGTTAAATTTAAATAATATCATAATTTATGGAAGTTTAGATAAATAAAAATAGTTGGGTCCAATTCGTAAATTTTAAAGATAAATTATATTATTAACAATTAATAATAAAATTGAAAAATATATATATATATATATATATTTAGAATATTCATTTTTGTGTAAAAAATGGTGTAATATATTGGAGAAAAACCCAACACCATTTTGAAATTACACGATTTTGGTGTAAAAAATAGTGTAATTCATTGGAGATGCTTTTTTAGATATTATACTTTATTTTCTTTTTATATAATATAAATTTACTAAATTTCAAAGAATAATATAACATTTTAATCATATTATGTTTAAATATATTTAATTAATTTAAAATCACTATTCTTCTCAAACTTTTATATTTACTATAAGCAAATCATGAGAGAAAATTGTTCGTACAAATTTTTGGCCATCCGCATTCTACTTTTCGACATTAGTCGGGGATCGATCATTGGATAGTAAATACGATCTAATCGTTGAACAAAAAAAAAAGGATGAAATCCAGAAGAAAAAAAAAATTTAATTGTTGAAATATATAGCTTTAAAAAAAAAAGAATTGTTTTTCTTTTTTCAAAAGAAAAATTGATTTCATTTTCTTAAAACCTAAATTTCATTATTTTAAAGAAATAATTAGGCGGGTTTTTGTAACTATTTGGAACTTTAATTTAATTTGTTGTCAACACTAAATCATTATCTTAAATATTTAGGTGAAAAAGAAAGCAAATAAATAATGTGACCAAAGATATTTTACCATAAAACAGTTATTCATTAAACTTAATAGATTATTATGGCTAATTCTAATATGTTCTAGGTTATTTTAGCAAATATTTCTAATTTTTAATAAAAAAGAAGAAAAAAACATTTTTAATTTTTGAATGGACCAACCAATATATTATTGTGACACAAATGCATCCAAAAGATTTAGGAAAAACTTGTCTAATATCATATTCTTAAAATTTACTATAAACAATAATTTATATGGATGATATTTTCTATCATATTCTTAATATATACATATAAACATTAACTTATATGGATGATATTTTCTAAAATGTATTCACTATTCTTCACTATAAATAATACACATCAAACTTTGATGTCTATACTATAAACACAATATTGTTGTTTGTAAAATACACAAATACATAGTTTTCCAAAAAGCAAAAACAAATCATGAATTATTTGAAAATAACAAAATGGTTTATGATCGTGACAATATTCATTGTATTTGTGTTTATGAGCAACAAAGATGTGGAAGGGAACAACGATGTTAGTAATCAGATACGTGGCTGTGATAGTAAATTTCCAGAAACGTGTAAACCCAAAGAAAAGGTGAATCCATACAATCGAGGTTGTCAAGTTTTTACTAGATGTCGTCGTAGCGACCAGCTTTAACTAAAATATAACAAAAATGTATAGATGAATAAAACAATGGTTTTGCTTTTTAATTCGAATCAATCTCCATATTGTATATGGCTATTACAATTACAATACACAAATGGTAATGTTATATTTCTTTCATATCGTTGGATTTTATCTATTTACTAGATTATTGATATGCGAGATGCTCGAACGTACAAATTTATTCCAAGGCTTCTAAAGCTCAAGACTGCAAATTTGTTCCGCTAAAGTTTAAAATCTAAAAATGAAATAATTTCTAGTGTATTTTATATTATTAGTAAATGATTTCAAAAGATATATATATATATATATATATATATATATATTCTGATTTAGATTTATTTGAAAATTATATATTTCTATCAATTGTGACACTATAAAAAATATGTCGACTTTCCGCCGGTCGTATCCGTCAGAATAGGTGTTTACGATCGATTTATGATGACAAAAAGTTCGTCAGAAATCATTGGTAGAATTTTTTTTGGGTTCCAATCAATTGAAATTTTTTTACCGATTTTCAACGGATTTTAATTAAAAAAAGATAAATACAAAGTGAATAAAATGAAAAGTAATATCTAAAACTCATAAATATTCAATCCATAAAAAAAAAGTAAAAGTTTTAAAACATCAAAACTAAAATTAAAATGAAAATAAAATTATTTCTAGCGCGACAAGCAGCTGCGGCGAGCGGCAAACGGTTGGTGGCGGCAGCTAACAGCAAATAGTTTGTGGCGGTGATGACGGGTGACAAACATCACTGGTAGAATGCATATGCGACGGCTACTAAATCTAGGAGAAGAGAAAAAGAAAAATATAGAAAAAAGAAGAAAACGAAGGAAAAAAAGAAAAGAGGAGGAAAAAGTATCTAGAGCGGTGGCGGTAACGGTGGAGCGACGAAGAGAAGTGGTGGCGGATTTCTGGTGAAGAGATTTCTAGATCTAAGTTAAATGTTTGGGAGAGACAAAGAGGAGAAGTGAAAGAGGAAGAGAGGGCAAAGAAAATTTAAATCTAGGTAATATATAGAAAAAATCATTTTCACTTATACGAACTATTGGTTAATATGTGGCTAAATATCCCAATTATAGAATTGTTTTCTGAACTACACATGCAGACTAATATGTGACACATGGTGACATACACCAAGTATATGTAAATATGGTGAAAACTACAAATTGGTGTTTTTTTATCAAAGATTGTCAATTTGGAGTCAAACAATAATTATTTAAAAAAAAAAAAAAAAATTTAAAAAAATTCCAAAAAATAAAAAAAAATTCCAAAAATAAGAAAAAAATTCGAGCAAAAAACAATAAATTAAAATTCTAAACGAATTTCTGATTGATTTTCAACGAATCATATATATTAGCTACACGAACTATTGGCTAATATATGACTAAACATTTCAAGTATAAAAATGTTTGTTTAGCCTATCTAGATTTCATGTCGTCTTTATTTATTTTTCTTCTAGATATCATATCATGGTTTGTGTTCCATGTTCTACTTTTTCCAATACTATGACACTTTGTGTTTGTTTTCTATTGATTTTAGATTTTTATTACTTTAAAACTTTGATCTAATACTACTTTTGTTTCTATGTTAATTTTTTTCGAGAAATCTTCCCTTACCAATTAGTTGTTGGTAGATTAAGAAACCATAGACTCACAAAAATTTCAATCTTTTTAATTTTACATATGTTAAGTTTTTGTGTTATGTTTCGAAATGTATATGTTAAGTTTTTGTGTTATGTTTCGAAATGTGTTTGTAGCTTATAGCATACATGTATCATTCACACTATGATATCAGAGAGAATCTGGAATGAACGCAATGAATCAAGTTTCTCCTTCTGTCACCGAACCCAATTCAACATATATCATTTACAAATACTATTTTCTTAATTTTTTAAAATATGAAATAAATATAGAATATTACTTGATTATTAAAAATGGAAATAAAACTTTGTCATTATCTTATTATAGTTAACATATTCGGAATAGTATATGTAATATTACTTACCAAAAAATTGTCATTTGATTAATATTTGTTTGCTCGAAAATATGTTTCAAAGATTTTGATTAGCTGAATATTATTTTTGAGAAAGATAATTGGAAAAGTAGCAGTTCCATTTTCGGAATTAGGTAAATAGCACAGAGAAAAAAATTGGATGAAATTATCCATGTAGATGTGTTTTAGGTAATAAGTAAATAAAAAAAATCCCTAAAACAAATTTCTTGATCTCATCTCTGAAAAAATTGCTCATACAGAGATAAAAAGTAGATATGTGTTTTGCACAACTGCTCTGGAAAAAAGAAAGGGTCAGAAGATGACCAAAAAAAAATGTTGTAACAGTTAACTATTTAATAACATAGCTAACTATTTTCAAAACTACCTATTCAATTGATCTCAGAATATAGTTAACTACATCTCATTATTTAGAACTATCTAAAAACATAGTTAACTATTTCCATCGAAACTACATATTCAATTGATCTCAGAACATAGTTAACTACATCACATTATTTGTAACTATCTAAAAACATAGTGAACTATTTTCATAAAATAGTTACCAATTTAAAAACATAGTTAACTATTTTCAGAGCATAGTTATCTACTCTACTGATTTCATGACATAGTTGACTACATGAAAATTGTTGTAATATTTACTTATTTAAACAAATATAGTTAACTACGTTCAGAACGTAGTTACCTATTATAATTTGCATTATGGAAAAAAACATACATAGTTAACTATTATCAGAAACATAGTTACCTATTATAATGAAAAAAAAAACATACATAATAAACTATTATCAGAGACATAGTTACCTATTATACTGATTTCCAGCGGCGGCTCAGTTTGACCAAGAGATGGATGACGGTGGGGAGTTTAATGGAGGAGAATAAACACCATCTTAATCCACGATTAGAGATTTCGATCCATGGCAATGAGTTAAGACAAAGTAATTGAGAAAGAAGAAGAATAAGAAATGAATTTTGAAATTGAATATAAAGGAGGAGTAGAAGGAGGAGTAGAAGAAGGAGGAGAAGAAGAAGGAGAGAAGAAGAAGAAGAAGGGCCTTGTCGGCCACCGCTTACTGACGACGGAATGCATCGTCAATTAAAAAAAAAAAAAGTAGTCGGCGGTGAGAGGAGGAAATAAGAAGAAGAAGATGAGAGGAGAAAAGATTTACAAATTAGGGTTTTAATTTTTTTTTAATGTAAAAAGCTGTATAATTATAAAAGGGTAAAATTGGATTTTAGGTGGGCAAAATACTAGTTACTATATTATATTTTATATAGTGTTAGATAGTGAATTATATGTGAGAAAACTAATATAAAGTGCAATTTCCCTTTTTCGTTTTCACTATTAGATTCTCTATTAATCTATATATAAGAAAAGCGATCAACTTCCTTTCTCTTCTCCTCTAGAAGATTCTAGGACTCAACGATTTAAGTATGTTTTTAATTAACTATGTGTAATTTCTGTTTTGCTTTTATGCTGTCACGATTAGTTTTTTTCTGGTTAATTATGTCTGAATTTGTTAGGATATCAATTTAAGTCCCACATCAAAAGTTTAGACAATAATTATCTAGTATATAAGTCAAATCCAACTCCAATTAGTATAAGACCTTTTAGGAAGGAGTCCAAAAATAAACTCGTGTGGACTTTGCCACATGGACCCAAAGCGGACAGTATTATACTAATAGGGAGAGTTGGACATGGGCTTGAAAGCCAACAGAATTCAGTTCCAAAAAATTGGGACGTTATATACGTAGCTAACTGTATAGCTTCGTTAGAGTGTTCGTGAACAAAAAAGGTAGATGATATATTGATAGTGAACAACGCACGAGGAGCCACCATGGAGAGGCAAGCAAGGGTGGAAAGTGGACACATTGGAGGGTACATCGGAGACGTGTGGAAACCAAAACCAGCTCCTAGGGACCATCTATTGCGTTCATGCCTAATCGCTTATCTCCATCTCTCGATTCTTAAACATATCTTTGGAACATCATCTTTAATTTTAAGGGCACATAATCGAACAATGTCCTAATACATTTCAATCATGTATATATTTGAAGCGACCATGTCTCGGCCAAAACTTGAATTCATAGAAAACACATTACTCTCTTTACTTATAGGTTGCTCCCAAATATTCAAATAAACCCTCGACATCTATTGAAACGGTGACTCCTACATATGCTGAAGTTTCACAAATTAAAATTGAAATTCTCAAGTGAGTTTTGATCTTTTTTTCAGTGTTCCGGTCTATGAAAAAGACAACTATATATACTAATATTTTTTTCTTTTTCTTTTTGCTCCAAAGAGTCGGATTCTGATAGTCTTATTCGAAAAATACTTAAATGTTTTTTTTGGTGAGAAAGTAGTAATCATATATGTTCTTGGTTACATGATCTACAACTTTGTAATCGGAGACTACTACGCCGGATTTGGTATCTACCAAATAAAAAACTCAGACATGATTTTTAGAGGGTTTACAATCATATGTGGGATAATTGAAACATTAGGTGGAATTATGTATGTGCTTGAACGCATAACCGCTATACTTTCTAACACATTCAAAGTAACACATACAATGATAGATTTCCAAATCATTTTACCTCTTTTTAAACTCTTATAAATATTATAGCAATATTCCTCATATTAAAACTATTCCTCGAACAAAGAGGAAGAATAAGGCGGAGAAAAGAAGAAAAAAAAAAGACGACAAAAACGATGAAGAAGAAAGAGAAGTCGAGGAAGAAGAAAAGCCAGAAGATGAAGAGATAAAGAAGAAGAAGATATTGAAAAACAACAAGAAGAAAAGAAAAATTCGGATAAGACAAAGACGATGAGGAAGAAGAAGGAAAGAAAAGAAAGAAACCGGAAGAAGAAGACATAGAAAACCCGGAAGGAGAAGAGGAGGAATAAAAATTGGAAGATGAAGAAAAAAACAAAAATGAAAAAAGAAAACGAAGAAGAAGTCGGAGAAGAACGAAGAAACCGCAAAGAAAAAATAACTACCAGAAGAAGAAGAAAAAAAAAAGTCGGATGAGATAAAGAAGACGAAGACGATGAAAATAAGAGGAAGGAGAACACTGGAAGAAGAAGGGAAAAACAAAGATAAAAAAAAAATAATAATAAATAAACAAAGATCGAGAAAAAAAAACCAGAATAAACATAGATCGTTACTACAATTAATAGAGTTTATATAAATGGCAAAACTAAAAAATAAAGTACTAACAAATGATAACAAACCTAGATAATTATTATCATTAACGGAATTTACATATTTTTTATGCATGAACATAGCGTGGGTGAATCACCTAAGAAGAAGAACAATAAATAATTATTTTATTTGGTTTCGTGTTTTTCGCTGAAGTATTGCGGTTGTGTGTTCCCTCTATTTTTCGCCATATCTAAGTTTTTCAATATGTTAAAATATTTTTTCACTAATTACGAAATTTTACATATTGTTATCTATCATTTGCATTTTATTTCAACACAAATATTAAAGTTACAAAACGAAAAATCCCTAATTTTCAAAGTGACACTCAAAATATTAAAAATATTACATAATCCATATTCATTTTTTACAAGCATATAACTTTAAAAACTAACAATCATGCATATTTAATTTTTATAAATAATAAAATCGAGTTTACTAAAGTTAACTTATTTTTCTAAAAATTATCATATCCGCACACGATGCTGACTATCACCTTGTATGATATAAAAACTATAGTCTAATAGTATAAACAGATCGGTTTAGTTTCAGTTTTTTTTAATTGTTTGGTATGAAAAACCAAATGTTGTTGACATAGCTTTGGTATTGGTTTCGGTTCTTAAACAAAAAAAAAAAATTAAAATTTTAAAAACTTTAAAGTTCTAATCGATTATTCTTTCTTTTTTTCTGTTCGGTTTAGTTTTTGTTATATAAAATTAAAATCATATAGTGTGTGTACGAAAATGTTCTTCTTCCTTGCCCTTCACCTAATAGGGTGGAATTAATTATTTCGAGTTGATCTATATATTGATCTTGGTCAAATCGCTCCTAGTTGACATGACGTTTGACTTTGAATTAAAAAATATATTAGCATATGCTTTGGTTGAAAGTAGGAACACAATGCAAAATAAAAAGCAAAGATTTTACAATCGCCAACAAATTAATTCAACCCTATAAAGTTGAATCTTTATCAACCCTATGATTAAATAAAAAAGGACTAATTAAACATACACTTACCCACACACTAATACACAATGGCATCACTTTCACTTGTGCTTAGATATGTCTTCGTTTTAACTTTCTTCATACTTCTAAAGTCCGAAGAAATATATTCTTCAAGATTAGTGAGATCTCCGGCTAAAGTAGCTGAGATTGGAGCCGATGATTATCCATCTACCGGTC
This sequence comes from Pseudoturritis turrita, assembly GCA_900406555.1. NCBI lineage: Eukaryota > Viridiplantae > Streptophyta > Magnoliopsida > Brassicales > Brassicaceae > Pseudoturritis > Pseudoturritis turrita. The sequence continues at coordinate 826,792 of OVBL01000596.1, read as the reverse complement.
GTAATTCACCGGTACACGACCTCGGATTTCCCGACTTCCCGTCTTTCCAAGAAGCAGTGGTGGCGCCACCCCCGCCTCCGCCTGATATGCCTCTCCTTCCGCCGCCGCCGCCGCCAGTTCCCGATCTTGAGAGGCCTCCTAGGTTTCCGGTACCAGTTTGGCCTACTCTCCCGGATTTCCCGCCCTTTCCGTTCATAGATCAGGCCCCTCCATCCGAACCCTTTGGTCCGAGATTCGACGAGTCCGATAATGTGATGCCTTCTAGTCCAAGTATCCCTCTAGGGTTTCCATAAACACGTGACACTGATCATTGCAACCTCAGTTCTCAAAAATTAAACATGACGAGGGTTAACATTTGAATTTCAAAGTTCTTGTATCAGTTAATAATTTGAAAACTTATGTATGATTCAAGGAAGTAATAAAACCAAGTTACAAATTTTTTAGTTTTTTTTTTTGGATTAAATGTGAATTTATTTTACCAAAATGAAAAGGTTTCTTATACATATACTTGGCTTAGCTAGAAGTTTCATTACACCAAAAAAATATAAAAAAAGCCTATAGTTGAAACTGTTCGTAGATACGAGGATGCCCAAGATTTTATAGTTGGAATATATTAGACGACTCGATATTTATCGTAATTTGAATCGTTGGCTCGTACAATATGGTGAACTACCAAATCGAGAGAGATCTTCCTTTTGAGCTTGGAAGCTTTGGGTTAACTCGTGATTGGTTAGACTATGTCACATGTTTTCTGGCTAAACTGGCTTTGATGACTGAAACGACACCTAGTTCTGCGTTTTATTGTGCTGAGCTTGATTTGTCAATATATCATAATACTAATAATAGGTAGGAAATAGATAAGGATGGGTAATGTTCTGAGATATACATAACACAGAATTCATGAGATATCGAACCAGTTTGGTTGGTGTTGAAAATGTAAAAAGATTTATTGAGAAAGAAAACAAAAACCAAAGTTTCTCATCATGCTCTTACACTAATTAAGGCACTCTAAAAAAGAAAAGAAAAACGCATTATAAAAAGGTAATGTTTCCACCATAATCAGGCCAGATATAGACTTGGCAGTCACCATTCTTCCCAATTCCATAACAACGCCTAAAATCTTCATCATCTGCAATTACTTCAAGCCAAACCTTTCTAACTTTTCCGCTTTCAACATTGTAATAGAGAATGTAAAAAGATCCAAGGTCACAAAAACATTGGTGCAATAATAATTTCTCCGATCTTGTTGATGCCTGGAAAATACATTCGTACTCCAAAAGAGTCCAACCAAGATCTATGTAACGAACATGACGTCTCCGACCATTTATGTTCCTTGACATCTTCTAACACCCATAAATCAAAATCTTGACGTCTCCGACAATTAATGATAGCTAACTTTCCTTTGTAGTTTATCAAAGTTGACTCCCACTCAATGGTGCACGTCCAAGGTGGTATGATAAAACTTAGCCTCTCTGATCTAACATCAAAACAAACTATCACTCTATACATATCTAGTCTATGAGTTGAAGCACCGTAATATACAAACCCATTGATGCATATTCCATTTGTTAAAGGGTGATAATTCAAGGTAGTGCCTTCAACGTGTCTCCATGAAGATCTTTTATCACGCCCAATTGTTAGAACCTTGTGTTCTTCTTTAAACTCTGAAACCGTCTTACACAATGCTTTGTATTGATCATTAACCGGATCATACCCTAAGTACTTATAAGTATGCTTCCATTTATTACCTTTGATTTCGGGTAGGGTTATGACTTGTCCCGTGCTAGGGTTACATATCATGAACCGACCATTATGTGAAAGGCAGATAAAGCCATTGACGGAAGCACACCGCGTGTAGAAATAAGCGTCCACGGAAGTCAGTTTCATGTCGAGATTTGTTACCAGAGAAGAAGATTCTTCGTCATCTTGTGAAGAGGTAAAGATGAACAAACACTCAAGATTCTTGTTGGTCAATGTACCGTTTTTTAAAGAGATTAGAAGCCGTGATGATGTAGTCGAGGACATAGAGACCGAAGAGTTGATGAAATTGATGACACCATATTTTACACATTTTTAGGCTTAGATTTCATCTCATTCATTCCACATTTTGCATCATAAATGCATTTTTAGGCACATGTTAGGCTAGTTTAGCATAGTTTAGCATTTTAGAGTTTAGGATTAGGATTTTGGACATATTGCATTGTTTTCTCTCTTTTTAGGTGTTTTGGAGTCATTGGAGCTATGTGGATGCAATGGGGAGTTAGGAGACACAAAGATGTTACAAGAATGGATCAAATGGGCAAAAACATGCAGAAAAAGTCCGAATCGGCTCAAAGATCATCTCTGTTGAAGGCCTTCCCGTGATCGTATTAATCTGAAATTTTGTATGGAGATAGGAAATTGAGTTAGCTTTCCAATGGAAGTGGTTTCAAGTCATTCGGAGCCATATCGAGAAAGTTATCATCGATTTACTGGACACGTAAACAGATCGATCGATCCAAAATATTCTCGCTAATTTTGGATCGATCGATCTGATGCTTAATCTGCACAATTTTTTGGTTGACTTTATGTTGACTTTGACTCTTTAACCTCTTGTTTTACCTAGATATTTTTCTTAGTATAAATACTCTCTTAAGCATTGTAAAACCTAAGTTTGACCAGATTTTTCTCCTCTTTTATGCTCCAAACTCTTTTCTTATGATCTTGGCTTGGATTTTGTCATCTTACCATTTCTAGTGAAGTTTTCTTAATCTTTAACCTCATCTTTATGCTTATGTCTTTATCCATGTTTATCTTTGTGTTTTGCATGATGATTAGTGAGTAGTCTTTCTATGGGTTTTTGGGCTTAGTAGATTAGGGATGCTTGATGGATGATTATTGATGTCTATGCTTAGATTCTTATGATTTCTAAAGTTTAGGGTGTTCTTAATGCTAGTTTTGACATGATCAATCAAAATCTAGAACATGGACATTTCATACCCGGAAGGTGTTCGATGAAATGTCTAGAAAATTCTAACCTTGCTTTTCATTCTTAACCAATGGGAATTGATGCTTAAGGTGATTAGTGGCTTTATGAACTTATGTTTAATGATTATTGATCATTTGATTGCAATTGGAAAATTAGCCTAATTGAATGGTCAATAAATGGATTAGTGTCATGGGAGTGGATTAGTCTATTTGTGTGATTCATGTCATAGAATTGAGTTTGAATTGTTAGTCCTAGCATCATTAGTTAGTCATTGATCATCCCAAGTCAAATGTTTTGCCCAAAGCCCATGTTTTCCATATTTGATCAAGTTCTTGTTTGTTGACTTCTTATTGACTTTTGCATTTTGATTTTGTTTATGCTCAAATTATTTTGCTTTGGTCTTCATTAGTGTTTGTGTACTTGTTTGGTTTGGTTTGCTTTCCATTTGCATAATAATTTCGTTTGTTTCACTTAGTTTTGGAGTTAGGACTTTTAAAATCCAAAACACAACCTCGAATTGCTTAGCTTATTCGAACACTTGGATTCTTAGTGTAGTTATTCCAATCTCCTTGGTTCGACCCTATGCTATGCTACAACAACTAGAGTGTGTTGTTAGTTAAGTCTAGGTACAAATACAATTTGACAAACATCAGAAATCTTTGCTTCGGATAATGGAACACCATGTCTTCGAAACATACTGGAACCTTAGAAGAGATTTTACGGGTAATCTAGTGAGAATCTCTATCATTAGATCAAGAGGAATCAGATCTATGCGAATTGGATCGTCGTTGGAAACTTCCTTGTTATGCTCCTCCTCCTTGTCTTTCATGGCGGCCAAGGAGTTTGCTTTGGGGGTGATTGGCATTGCCACTGTGAGGACTTTAATGGATTTGACAGTCCTTACAGCTTTTTTTTAGCCAATCAGACTTTAACTGTATTTTTTTATTTTAAAGTCTATACAGTGACTTTTTTTTTTCTTCTTCTTTTGCTTTTATTTTTTAAAGCCTGGGTATTTGGACTTTGAAAAATAAAAATCTATAAAATTTTGTTTATTTTCTTCCCCAAGATTATTAAAAGTCATATATAAATCTATGTGTAATTTATTACAACAAAATTTTAATTAATTAATCATTAATTTTTTTTTCTCTTTCTTTTGAGATCCATTTTGTTGGTATCTTCATTAAACCAATTTTTGTTCTTGGTTTGAAGGAAATAGAGAAATCAAACAATATTATATAAAGTTAGTCAAAATCAGTATAACAAAGAGGAGAAAGATGAGGAGCCGATAATTTTTTTTTTTTAATGAAACATTCAAACCAAAAATCTCTAGAAATATTCATATACTATTTTTAAAAGATCACTAAAACATTATAAATACATTGATAGTGTGAGTTTCCTTTACAAGAAAGTTAAAAAACACAAGGCAAAAGTTTTCTTTTGATAATTTTTCTTGAAACTAGCAAATCCAAAAGGTATATAATTTCCATATGTTTTTCAAATTATACATACTGTTTTGTGTAGATAATTGTAATTATTTAAATCAGAATAAGCCAATACATAAAGTAATAACATATAAAATTTATGTATGCTGGTTTTTTTTTTTTGATTAAATTTTATTTTGTCGCATTTTTAAATTTTTATCTAGTTAATAAATTAATATTAACTGTTGTGCGACTTTCGTTGCTATGTCAGCCTCTCTTAATATTTTATCTAGTTATTCCCATATACTCTCTCTTAATATTTAATTTCTTTTATGGTTTTTTTTAAATCAAAAAACAGATAAAAGACTCTCTAACCCTTAAACTTTTACAATATTTACAACCTCAACCACTAAACCTAATCCTAAATCTAATCCTAAAAACAAAAAAAAATCTTTCTTCTCCTCTCTCTCTCGCCTCTCTCTCTCGCCTCTTTCTCTTTGCTTCTCTTTGTCACTGTCTCTCTTTCTCTGCAACTCGCTTCATCTTCTCCGCAGTCGTCGCGAGTCTCCATCACCGCCGCAGTCGTCGCGAGTCTCCACCACCGCCGCAGTCGTCGCGAATCTCCACCACCGCCGCAGTCGTCGCGAGTCTCCATCACCGCCACAGTCGTTATCACCATCTTTTCCATTTCGTGAAGAAGAAGGTGAAGGTGAAGGTGAAGGTGAAGGTGAAGGTGAAGGTGAAGGTGAAGGTGAAGGTGAAGGTGAAGGTGAAGGTGAAGGTGAAGGTGAAGGTGAAGGTGAAGGTGAAGGTGAAGGTGAAGGTGAAGGTGAAGGTGAAGGTGAAGGTGAAAAGGTGAAGGTGAAAAGGTGAAGGTGAAGGTGAAGGTGAAGGTGAATGTGAATGTGAAGGTGAAGATGAAGAAGAAGATGAAGAAGAAGATGAAGATGAAGGATTAGGGAAAGTGGTACAACTAGTAGAACTCGTATGTCTTAGTACTACTTGTAAAATTGGTACAACTAGTAAAACTAGTACGTACAACTACTAACATTTGTCTTAGTACTATTTGTAAAACTGGTATAACTGCTAACAATTATCCTAGTTATACCAGTTGTCCTAGTTATACCAGTTATCATAATTATACCAATTATCCTAGTTGTCCCATTTATACCAGTTGTCCTAGTTATACCAGTTATCATAGTTATACCAATTATACTAGTTGTCCCATTTATACTAGTTCTTCGTTGAAAAAGAAGAGAAAAACGTGAGAGAAGAGAGAGAAAGAAGATCTGGACTTCTGGCTTTTTTTAAAAAAAAATTATTATTAATATTCATTAAGGGTATAATCGGAATTCAATATTAGAATAAAGAGAAGAGGGTATTGAGACTCAAGAAAGGTATGGAGATTTTTTGTCTAAGGAAAATGGTATATGAGCACTTGGTCCTTCTAGGGTTTAGACGTTCAATCTGAATTAACCGATCTGATCCAATCTAAACCAAACTGAAATTAATAACTGATCTAAAAACTGAACCATATCTTAATACGGTTTAAATGGATTCAATTTTTTTATATCCGAAAAAACTGAAAACCGAACTCGAATTGAACCGAAAAGAAAAAACCAATCTAATATCTTCATCATCTGCAAAGAAACATTTTCTTCAAGATTAGTGAAATCTCCGGCTAAACTAGATGAGATTGGAGCCGATGATTATCCATCTACCGGTCGTAATTGACCCGTCCACGATCTCGGTTTCTCCGACTTCCCATCTTTTCAAGAAGCAGTGGTGCGGCCACCACCGCCTCCGCCTGATTTTCCTCTTCTTCCGCCACCACCACTACCATTTCCCGGTCTTGAGGGACCTCCTAGGGTTCCGGTACCAGTTTGGCCTTCTCTCCCAGAATTCTTGCCCTTTTCGTTCATAGATCAGCCCCCTCCTTCTGAACCCTCTGGTTCGAGATTCCACGAGCCCGATAATGTGATGCCTTCTAGTCCAAGTAACCCTCTAGGGTTTCCATAAACACATGACGCTCATTGCAACCTCAGTTCTATTATTAACCTTGAGGGTTAAGATTTGAATTTCAAAGTTATTGTATCTATTAATAATTTGAAAGCTTATGTATGATAGTAAAAAAACCATGCTACAAATTTTATAGTTGGAATATAATTAGAGTACTCAATATTTATCGTAGGTATATTAATTGGAATCGCTGGCTCGTACAATATGGTGAAGTACCAAACCGAGAGAGATCTTCCTTTAGAGCTGGAAGCTTTGGGTTAACTCGTGATTGGTTTAGAGTAGGTCACATATTTTCTGGCTCAATTGGGTTTGATGAGTGAAACGACACCTAGTTCTGCGTTTCATTGTGCTGAGCTTGATTTGTCATATAACATAATATTGATATTGGGTCCGATTGGTAATCTAGAGCGGTACAAGTTTTTCAGTTGTAAGCGGATGCGGTAAACGATTACAGATTACAGATTACAGAATAATGCAAAGATGTAAGAAGTAGCTGTAAAAAAAAAGCGGTACAAATAAAACTGAGTGTAACGTTTTTTATAAAGTTTTTGATACCTTTTATGATTGGTAACCATAAAAGCGGTGTACGGTACAGTGGTACAAGACTACCAATCAAAGCCAATAGGTACTAGGGAATAGATAGGGATTAGCAATGTATTGGAATATACATAACTCATAATTCATGAGATATGGAACCAGTTTGTTTGGTGTTGAAAATATAAAAGATTTATTGAGAAAGAAAACAAAAACCAAAGTTCCTCATCAGCTCTTATACTAATTAAGGCACTTACGTAAGAAAAGAAAAACACATTATAAAAAGGTAATATTTCCACCATAATCCGGCGAGATATAGACATGGCAGTCACCATTGTTCCCAATTCCATAATGATGCCTAAAATCTTCATCATCTGCAATTCCTTCAAGCTGAACCTTTCTAATTTTTCCGCTTTCTACATTGTAATATAGAATGTAAAAAGATCCAAGACCACTTGACAAAATCATTGGCGCAATAATAATTTCGCCGGTCTTGTTGATGCCTGGAAAATACATTGGTGTTTCTCCTAAAGAATCCCACCAACATCTCGGTAACGAACATGACGTCTTCGACCATTGATGTTCCATGACATCTTCTAATACCCATAAATCAAAATCGTGACTAGTTCTCTGACCATTAATGTCACTATAGCTATACCGGATATCTGTAATGATAGCTAACTTTCCTTTGTAGTTTATCAAAGTTGACTCCCACTTTATGGTGCTCGTCAAAGGTGGTATGATAAAACTTAGCCTCTCTGATCTAACATCAAAACACACTATCACTTTACTTATATGTAGTCTTTGAGTTAGAGCTCCGTAATATACAAACCCATTGATGCATATTCCCTTTGTTAAAGGGAAATAATTCAAGGTAGTGCCTTCAACGTTTCTCCATGAAGATCTTTTATCACGCCCAATTGTTAAAACCTTGTGCTCTTCTTTAAACTTTGAAGCCGTCTTACACAAAGCTTTGTATTGATCATCAACCGGATCATACCCCAAGTATTTATAGGTATTCTTCCAATTAGTACCTTTGATTTCGGGTAGGGTTATGACTTGTCCCGTGCTAGGGTTACATATCATGAACCGACCTTTATGTGAAACGCCGATAAAGCCGTTGAGGGAAGCACACCGTGTGTAGAAATAAGCGTCCATGGAAGTCAGTTTCATGTCGAGATTTGTTACCAAAGAAGAAGATTCTTCATCCTCTTGTGAAGAGGTGAAGAAGAACAAACAGTTTTCAGCATTCTTATTGGTTACTTGACCGTTTTTGAAAGAGATTAGAAGTCGTGATGATGTCGTCGAGGACATAGAGACCGAAGAGTTGATGAAATCTTTGGTTCGGATGATTGAACACCATGTCTTAGAAACATACTGGAACTTTAAAAGAGATTTTACGGGCAATCTAGTGAGAATCTCCACCGTTAGATCAAGAGGAATCGGATCTATGCGAATTGGATCGTCGTTGGAATCGTCCGTGTTATGTTCGTCCTCCTTGTCGTTCATGGCGGACAAGGAGTTTGCTTTGTATTTGTTGAGTATAAACTTCCAATACATCACGATTTGACCTAAAGTAAAAAAGAAAAAATTTCCACATTGCGTAGGGTTTTAACCTGTGTTGTACACTATCTTATTATATTACTAGAGAAATAAATATGCACCAGAATGAAAGTTGAGATTTGGAATTACTTTTATATTTTTAATGAAAATCTCTGCAAAAAGAGGATCTCTATAATTCTAAATAATATTTTATGTGTTTTGGATTGCCATGAAAATCATTAATCTTTTTTAAATAAGAGATTTTTTTTTCTTGATTTATAATTTCCTAACTAGGTGGGGCCCGCGTCTTGCGCGGAAAAATAAATACATTAGTATGTTAATAAAATTAAAACATAAATTTTTTGATTTATCTATTTATTTTTCAAAAATACATATTTAAATAGAACAAATCGAACACGGCATTTTCGTGTATCGAATACTACGGAGAAAGATTTGAGAATCATAAAAATCAACTTAACCGACCTTATCTCGTATAATGATATATAACATATAATTTCTTCCATATTTATATGTTGTTGCAAATAATATGGATCTAATTGACTAAAAAAAAGAGATTGGAAATATAGATATATATAACTTTTGCGTAAACATCATATTTTAGAATAAAAATACTAAAATATAACTAAAAAAAAAATAGAAATGGATAATATATAAATAGAACTAACAAAAATTCAATTCCATAAAATAACTAAAAACTCAAAATCTTAGAGACTTTAAGATATTTTCTTATAAACCACATTCATTTTCTTCCATTCAAAACCACTCGTTTAAACAATATAATCCTATATATATTAAGTAAGGAGACACTTACAAAAAAATCATAGCTGTCGTTCAAAGAGAATTTTAGTGGACATGTCATTTAATTTAACCAATCAGAACATTTCAATTAAAACTAAATGCCATGGTGGAAATCTCTACATATTCTCATTAATTTTATAACATAAGCCCATTAATACATATTTTACAAACTTAAACCTAACTAAATGTAATATTTTAGACTTACCATATCATCTATTTTTATTTTTTTTATGATATATTAACAAACTTTTTATTCTTATATTTATAACAATATTATATATTGTGTATATATATATTTAGATTAATATACTATACAAATATTTTTATTATGATCTAGTCTATTATACATATTTAATCACACTTGCATATATTTATACAATTCATTATTGAAAAATATATTTTTTTGTTTGTTATGTCCCACAAATTCATATAATCTAAAATTTATCTGATTTATCGTATGCTTTATAATTTACACAAAATGAAGATCAATTTTACACTTGAAAGATATTGAAATAAATAACATTTGCATATGTTTTGATCATTTTTACACATAAAATATTAAAAATAATGACATTAACAGATTCTTAATCAAAAGTATTCAACTTTATTATATTTATGCACAATACATATCATTTTTGTACGTTTATAAATGTTAGAATTTATATGTTTTGTCATACACGTTTAAATATTAAAAATTTATATATATTAAAATCGATTAGTCAACCTATTTAATCACTTAAGTACGAATCGTGTTAAATTTTGTATGGACGGATTTAAAGAATCGTTAGGACGTTTATAAAAAAAAATCTAAAGTGTATTATTTTAAAATGTATATCTTTTGTTGTAAACAAATTTCACAATTAAATTAATATTTTATGTTCGCATCGACGAATGTCATGTGTTGTCCCAAAATGATTCACACCAACTTATAGAGTTCAAAAATAATTTATTAACAATTTATTAAAAATAATCATTCACACCAAAATGATTCCTAGAAAAATGATGCCACTTATACCATTTTGAATTTATTATTCAATTTTTAATTTTTAGATCTAATTTTTAAAATCGGTATTCTAATTTTATAAGTAATTGTTATTTTTGTATATAAGATTTAAAAAAAAATTATTTTGAAGATAACCAATTTCATTATTTTTGATATTTTAAGTTTTTTTTTTCTTATCATTGTTATCCTTTTTTTCAGTGCCCACATTTATTATCTTTACTCAACGCAAATATTTGTATTTATTTATATTTTTTATTAATATTTTTTTGAAGAGAACATTATAAAATTATTCATTAACATTGTAACATCAATTTATTTATTTTTTAAAATAAGGGGTACTAAACCCTAACATTAAAGTCTAAACTCTTATAAATGCACCTAAACATTGAAATAATTCATAGATCCTAAATCCTAAATTCTAGTATCAAATCTTAAATCCAAATACAAACAGGTATATATTGATTTTTATAGTTTTCATATGCCATCAAATTCTTCGATCAGAGATGTTAAACCCTAGCATGAACGTCTAAACCCTAACCATGTACACAATCATTAAAAATTATACATAGACTCATTTGATGGTTTACAGAAAATGCATAGGCTAGGATTCAATTCCTCGATTCATCGTGATCCTCTATCAGCAATAAAATCTCCACATTATATCATTTCATTAAACAATTCTATCGATGAGTTTTAATTTGACTTTTTTGTTCTTGTTTCTACATAAAGTATTTGAAACACATGAGCTTACTGTTCAGATTTAGATAATAAGAATTTATATATATATATATATATATGTTTTGTCTTTTCTTTCGGTGGAACGTCTGGTGTTTCCTTCTTTAACGCTAATTGTTTGGATCAGATTTTGGGTCCTCCGTACGGAGTCGTAGATTTCTTGCATATAACCTTAGAGTGTCCTATGGAAATAGTCAGAGAGCTCCTGGTACGTAGGACTTCCGTCCTCTTGGGGGATGAGAGGTGCGTCCGCCTAAGTTGCTGTCTCTGGTGAGATATTCACGATGATTCTTTGGAGATGCGTTGGACCATACATAAGTAATATCGTCAGGAAGATCTTCGGAATGATGAGAAGGAATTTTTCTCTTAAGGACTCTCTGACGCCCAAGCCAGGCTACCACTGGAGAGTAAATTGATTCAAGAGGTGAGTGTGTTAATGAAATACATTAGTATGTTAATGAAACTAAAACATAAATTTTTGGATTATCTATTCATTTTTTAAAAATACAAAAAATTCATATTTAAATAAAACAAATCGAACACGACATTATCGTGTATCGAATACTACGGAAAAAAAATTTAGAATCATAAAATCAACTTAACTGGACACCTTATCTTGTATAATGATATATAACATATAACATTTTCATATTTATACGTAGTTGCATATAATATGGATCTAATTGACTAACAAAAGAGATTGGAAATATAGATATATAACTTTTGCGTAAACACCATATTTTAGAATAAAAATACTAAAATATAGCTAACAAAATCAAAATAGAAATGAATAATTTATAAACAGAACTAACGAAAATCTCAATTCCATAAAATAACTAAAAACTCAAAATTCTAGAGATTTAAATATTTTCATATAAATCATATTCAGTTTCTTCATTCAAAATCACTCGTTTAAAAAATAAAATTGTAGCATTTTAAAATGTTAAATTTGGTATGGACGGATTTAAAGAATCGTTGGGAGATTTATTAAAAAATATATAAAGTGTATTATTTTAAAATGTATATCTTTTGTTGTAAAAAAATTCACAATTAAATGAATATTTTATGTTCGCATCGATGAATGTTATGTGTTGTCCCAAAATGATTCACACCAACTTATAGAGTTCAAAAACAATTTATTAAAAATAATCATACACACCAGAATGATTCTTAGGAAAATGATGCCACTTATACCATTTTGAATTTATTATTCGTTTTTTTTTAATTTTTAGATCTAATTTAACAAATCAGCACTCTAATTTTATAAGTAATTGTTATTTTGTATATAAGATAAAAAAATTCATTTTGAAGATAACCAATTTCATTATTTTGTTATTTTTTTTTTTTTTCATTGTTATCCTTTTTTCAGTGCACATATTTATTATCTTTAATAACCGCAAATGTTTGTATTTATTTATATTTTTTATTAATATATTTTTTAAGAGAACATTAGAAAATTATTCATTAACATTATACCATCAATTTGTTTTTCAAAAAATAAGAGGTGCCAAACCCTAATTCGGGAGCCTAAATCCTTACAAATGCACGTAAACATTGAATATAATACATAGATCATAAATCCTAAACTCCAGCATCAAATCTTAAATCCAAATACAAACACGTATAAATTGATTTTTTTTTTAGTAATCGTATGCCATCAAAAATTTTGATTAGAGATGTTAAACCCTACCATGAACGTCTAAACTCTAACAATGCACACAATCATTGAAAATTATATATAAACTCATTTGATGATTTACAGAAAACGCATATGCTAGATGTAAAAGATTCAAGTCCTCGATTCATCGTGACCCTCTATTAGTAATAAAATCTCAACATTATATCATTTCATAGAACAATTTGATTGATGGGTTTTAATTTGATTTTTTTGTTCTTGTTTCTACATAAAGTATTTGAAAGTTTCAGACACAATAGAAGATATGAACTTTAATTAGATTGGATAGCCAGAGAGGGAATTAAATTAAACATGAGCTTACTGTTCGAATTTAAACAATAAGAATTTTTTTTTGTTTTAAATAATATGTTTTGTCTTTTCTTTCGAGGAATAATTCATAGTTCCGTTTGTTTGGCTTTTAGAGTTTATTTTATCGGAACTATGAATTATTCCTCAAAACAGACATAATCCGAACAAACCTCTTCATCGAATAAAATACTCAAAAATAGAGGAAGCTTTGTTAAACACGAAAAAGAAGTATATGTTCATGTAACAAATTCCTTTCAAACATAAAGGGTAAAAATATTATAAGGAGATATCTTGTTGAAGAGGCAAAAACCTAAAAAAAGAAGTAGGATTAGATAACAAACTCCTTTCAATGAAAAACAAAAATATGTAGAGATAATATTATTAGAAAATTACCTTATAGAAAATGTCAAATTCTGGAAAAAAAAATAATAATAAGAATCATTACAATAGTAAGAAGACGAAAATGAATAGATCAAATAACTAACACAAAAATACAATTACTAAAAATGTATGTCATCATAGATTCAAGACACGTAAACAAATTAATATTAATTTAAAATTTTAAAATAAATATTAGAACAAAAGTACATACCAAATTTAATAATAATAAATAAGATTTTATAATAAACAATTTTTTGTTACAACCTATAAAACGAATACAACAATAATAATTAAGACAATAAAAAGATGAATATAAGATAAAAAGAACACAAGCTGTATAATAGAGAACAAAACACATAAATTTAAGAATAAATAAGAACAAATTATATCTCAGAGAGAAGTTTAAAACCTATAAAAAAGAATAAAACGATAATCATTTATAAAAAATAAATAATGATTTGACGATATAATAGACAACAGGAATAGTATAATAGATAAAAAAATACATATACATAAACAACAAATATAAGAACGAATTATACCTCTAAGAAGAGGTTACAACCTATAAAACGAATAGAACGATAATTAGTAGAAAAATAAAAAGAAATAAACGAATAAACAACAAAACTAATAACATGCACAACATATATTCTATAAACACAAAAACGAACAAAATAATACCTCAAAAACGGCGACATAACCTACCAAAAAACCGAACAAATAAAATAATATCATTAGAGCAAAAAGAAATAATGTATTACAGAACAAACAATATGTGTAGTCTCTATCATATTTATAACAAACGATAAAAATAATACCTATGGTTTTAAAACAAACGGGCAAATAAAATAAACACTAAAACCCAAAACGGGTAAAATAGATGGGCCACAATAAAAACATACCCAAACTCATAACAATTATATAAGTTCGAAATAAGGATATTTTAGTCATAAAATTTCGATGGCAAGGGATTGTAATAAAATGATTTCATTAATGGCATAAGGTAAAAACAGGTCTGAGAGTGATTTTGGAGCCGTCACGTAGGATTTCGCACTTGCTAAATAATAGTATGATTATTTAAAACAACCGACACAAATAAACACTAAAACCCAAAACGGGTAAAATAGATGGGCCACAATAAAAACATATCCAAATCCATAGCAATTATATATGTTCGAAATAAGGATATTTTAGTCATAAAATTTCGATGGCAAGGGATTGTAATTAAACGATTTCATTAATGATATAAAGGTAAAAACAGGTCTGAGAGTGATTCTGGAGCCGCCACGTAGGATTTCGCACTTACTAAATAATAGTATGATTGATGTCGATTTTTTTAGCTAAAATGGAAAATTTGTTTTTGTGTATATTATTTTGGGAAAATGGTTTTCAGCTACCCGAAGGATGGGGTAATATGTAGATAACCATCCCAAATATGGAAATGTGCTTTAAACTACACCAACTAATATACGAAACATACCGACATACACGAAATATATGCAGTCATGTTGCAAACTACAACTTGGGTTTTATAGAGCTTCAAACAAAAATTTGGAGTCAAACTGTAATTATTTTCTTAAAAAATAATAATTTAAAAAAAAATCAAAAATCCAAAAATCAAAAAATATCCAAAAAATTCAAAAAATTCAAAAAATTAAGAAAAATAATAATTAAATTTTATATAAAAATCAAATTATAGTTTCAGTTTTATATTTGAAAAAAAAATTGTAAAATTCCAAAATTTCGAAAATTGAAACTTTAAAAAAATATTACATTCTAAAAAGTAATTGAAAATGTAAGATATATAAGGTTCCAAAATTATATATTTTGAAACCAATTTAATTTGTTAGAAAAAAATTTAAAAAAAAGTTAAAAAATGTTTTTTATTATATGTTTTGCGAAGGCGTTAGAGAACATATAAATCGTTAAAATATAAAATAAAAAGTTAAAAGAAGTTAAAAATTTGTAAAATGCCAAAATTTCTAAAATTACGAAAATTCAAAACTTCAAAAAAATCTAGAATTATAATTTTTTTTTTGAAAATTTAAGGTATATAGGCTTCCAAAATTAGATATCTTGATACTAATTTAATTTGTTAGAAAAAAAATAAAACAAAATTTTTTAAAAATGTTGGTCCACAAATATAGTTTAGAACATGGGTTTTAAAAAACGTTATTTTCAAAAAAGTATTTTGCGAAGGCGTTAGAGAACGTTCGTAAAAATATTTAAAATAGAGAAAAATTCATTTTTTGAAAACGTTTTAAGAACATAAGCATATTTCAATCCGATTGTAGCTATAGGCTAGAAGCGGATTTTTGGATTAAAATTGTTGGACTTCGAAAACACCGGAAATTATGACATACTGCGGTTTATATGTTCTCTAACGCCTTCGCAAAACATATAATAGTAAACGTTTTTTTAACTTTTTGTTTTATTGTTTTTCTAACAAATTAAATTGGTTTCAAAATATATAATATTGAATTTTCGTAGTTTTAAAAATTTTGGGATTTTACAAATTTACATTTTTTTAAAAATGTAAAACTGAAACTATAGTTTAATTTTTATCTAAAATTTATTTATTATTTTTTTTAATTTTTTTTGGATTTTTTTAATTTTTTTTTATATATTTAATATAATATTTTTTGAAGTTTCAATTTTCGAAATTTTGGAATTTTACAATTTTTTTTTCAAATATAAAACTGAAACTATAATCTAATTTTTATCTAAAATTTATTTATTATTTTTTCTTAAATTTTTGAATTTTTTGGATATTTTTTTATTTTTGATTTTTGATTTTTTATTTTTTTAAAAATTATAATTTTTTAAGAAAATAATTACAGTTTGACCCCAAATTTTCTTTTGAATCTCTATAAAACCCAAATTGTAGTTTGCAATATGACTGCATATAATTCGTGTATGTCGAGATGTTTCGTATATTAATTGGTGTAATTTAAAGCACATTTTAATATTTTGGATGGTTATCTACATATTACCCATTCTTCGCTTCGGATAGCTGAAAACTATTTTCCCTATTATTTTCGGATTTCTTTCTTTAAAACCAAAAAAAAAAAAATTAAGGACTGTCACAAAAGCTTTGGTTCTCTTGATGCACAGACTGTTTGCTTGGAAAAACAATAATAGCCAAAGAGAGGATAATCAGGTCGGTGAAGTGTCATAAGAAGTTATTTAAGAGTTAAAAGATGTTTGACAACAGTCTAATCAAACTAGCTGCAGGTCGGTGACTCTAACGTCTAATCAAGACAAACGCAACGCAAACATTTGGACGTTGCATCTAGATATTGTTTATTTCTCGATTCAGTTTATATATATGTTAGATTTGGATGTAATTTTGTTTGTTGTGAATTTGGACTAGCATCTAGATGTAATTTATAGATAAATGACTAAAAGGGATATATGTTTATGTTAATCATTATTTTATGATCTATTTTATTTTATAACAAAATAATTCTCATATTTTTCATAAAATATTTTTAACTTTTCATAGATTTTTTAAATCAAATTAGCTTTTAAATAACTTCAAAATTCCAAAACACATTATTATTAACTATTTTCTATATTTCCATTCTAATAAGATAATTAAATATTTTTATGCAAAAACGCATTTTTAGCCTAAGACGTGGGTCCAAATTTTTCAGTAAAAAAATATAGAATCGTATTTTTCACGCTAAAATTATAAGATCAAATTTTCCAGCCAAAAACGCAAAATCACAGTTTTCACCAAAATTACGAATCAAAATTTCCGGCCATAAACCCAGAATCGAGTTTTTCCGCCAAAAACCCAGAATCGAGTTTTCCCGCCATGAACCCAGAATCGAGTTTTTCCGCAAAAAACGCAAAGACACGAATGGATCTTTCCGCTGAAAACACGGAAACACGTTTTCCCGCCAAAAAACACAGAAAACAAAATTTTCCGTCAAAAACGCGGAAACAAATTTTCCCACAAAAAACGCGGAAATGTGTTTTCCCTCCGAAAACACGGAAACACATTTTTCCGCCAAAAACGAGAAAATGCCAGTGAGCTTTAATTCCAAAAGAGGATAACAATAATAGTGAAAAAATCAAAATTATCAGAAATAATGAAATTGGTTATCTTGGAAATTAAAAAATATTTTATATACAAAAATAACAATTACTTATAAAATCAGAATACTACTTTCTAAAATTAGATCTAAAAATTTTAAATGGAATAATAAATTCAAAATTCGAGACTTTAAAATTAAATTTAGAAAAGAGAAAAAGTTACATTTCATATATAAAATAACATATAAAATCAGGGGACAGTCAAGCACTAAAACATTACGGAGTTTCTAGCAGAATCAGAGGATTAAATAGGATTTAGGAGCTGAATAAGATCAGAAGTCATACCGATGATGATGATCAGAGGGATCAAACCAAAGATCAAGAGCAATTGAGAATATACAAGAATCAACAAAACCCACAAATTTGAGGATCATATAGTGATCATTTTCATGTTCAGAGAAAAGATGCCAAAATATCTCTTCGTCGTCTATTTGTTTTCGTATAATTTTATCTCCACTGTTAATTACACACAATCAGAGTTAGGGACATAGGTACTTATCAAGTAGAATGAGTCGAATTCAGCAGTTACAATGCGCCCTTCCATAACAGAATCAAAGGATTAAACGGAACTTAGGAGCTGAATAAGATCAGATTTTAGATCAGAAGTCATGCCGATGATGATGATCAGAGGGATCAAACCAAAGATCAAGAGCAATTGAGAATATACCAGAATCAACAAAAGCCACAAATTTGAGGATCATATAGTGATCTTTTCGTGTTCAGAGAAAAGATGCCAAAATATCTCTTCGTCGCCTATTTATTTTCGTATAATTTTATCCCCACTGTTAATTACATACAATCAGAGTTAGGGACATAGGTACTTATCAAGTCGAATTCAGCAGTTATAATGTGCCCTTCCATATCATGATCTAATCTCGATTGACCAATACATTTCTAACCGACAGGGGTTTTATCTGTAAAAAAAAATCAACGTGATTAGAATGCTAACATTTCAATTTAACTTATCAAATAAAATAGATATGAAATAACGAGTAACTACGTTCTTGTGTTATCTGTAAAAAGAAGCAATGAATCATGTTTAAACATAAAATTTCGTAAATTTAGACGATTTTACAACTGCTTTTTAAAAGTTCATGCCCGCGCATGGCCAATAATGTGATCAGAATGTGGCTCATAATTATAATGTTTGAAGATACATACGAATCACTAAACACATTTTAATTACAATGATAAATCCTTAAGTACATTTCACTTTTTATAAACCCTTATAAATAATAAAGCAGTATTCTTCAGATTAAAAATATATCTAGAGCAAAGAAAAATAATAACCGGAGAACAAAAAGAAGAAAAAGAAGAAGATGCAGAAGAAGAAGACAACGGAAACGGTTAAGATGAAAGAAAAAACGAGGAAGAAGTAAAACTGGAAGATGAAGAAGAGAAAGAAGACGAAGGAGAAGACAAAGAGAAAGACAAAGATGATGAAGAAGAAGAAGGAAAAAGAGAGAAAGAAGAAAAAAAAATGGAAGAAGAAAGCGAAGAAAAACTGGAAGAAGAAGGAGACGAAGAAGTCGGAGAATACGAAGACGGTAAAGAAGAAAAAGAAAAAGAATAAGAAAAATAAAAACTAAAAGAAAAGGAAGAGAAGACGAAGACAAAGACAACCCCGAAAGAATAATACGAAGAAGAACGAAGAAACTAAAAAAAATATAGCGACTCGACCGCAAGTAACAACTTTAGAAGAAACGGAAGAACAAGAAGAACAAAAAAGAAATTGAAGAGGAACACGAAGATGAGGAAGAAGATGAAAACAAAGACAAAGAAAAAACGAGAAGAAGTAGGATAAAATAAAGAATAAAAAAAAATGAGAAGAAGAAGAAGAAAAATCGGAAGAATAAAAAACCGGAAGAAGAAGACGAAGAAAAACCGGAAGAAGAAAACAAAGACGATGAAGAAGAATAAGAAAAAGAAGAGGAAACTAAAAATTGGAAGAAGAAGGAAAAGAAGACGAAGACGAAGACAAAACCAAAAATAGAAAAAGAAGAACAGAGTACCCACAAAGAAAAAAATTTAGCAACTTTGACCACAAGTAACAATTATAGAAGAAACAGAAGAATAAATTGAAAAAAAAAGAAGGAAGAAGGACAAAGAAGAAATCAAAGAGGAGCACAAAGACAAGGAAGAAGACAAAGAAAAACCATAAGAAAAAAAAGGTCGGATAAGACGAAGTTGATGAAAAAAAGAAGGAAATGAGGAGGAAGAAGCAAAACCAGAAGAAAAATAAGAAAAAAAACAAATACCGGAAAAAAAAACGTAGATAATTACTACAATTAACAGAGTTTATAAAAATGTCAAAACCAACAAAAAATAAATATTAACGAATGATAACAAAACGTAGATAATTACTATCATTAATAGAGTTTACAAATTCTTCATCTTTGCCATTTTTAATTTTTCCAATATGTTAAAATATTTTACATATCCATCGTTTGCATTTTATTTCAATACAAATACCAAAATTACAATACAATAAGTTTTTTTTTAATTTTTAAAAAACTTGTGTATATTTTTGTTAATACAATTTTATTTCTCTGATGATTATGTTTTGTTAATTTTTTTTATGGACATATATTTTCGTATGATGCATATATTGTTTTGATTTTTTATTCTTATTGATTGGCATGGAGTGCCTGGAATAGAAATTTGGTTTTAATATGATGAAAAAAAGTAATTGGATTGTATTGTGATATGAAGTGTGTGGAATTGGAATTCGGTTAATAAAAAACTTACTAATTGGAATCCAAAACAAATTTGTGGATTACCAATCAAAATCTAAATATTTACATCAATAAAATTTAACATATTTTTTATATTTTCATAAAATTTATTTTTATTAAATTAATCAGTTATCGACAATATGTATTTTATTTTTCTTTTTATCATATAAAATAAAATAATTATTAAAATTCTACGTATGCATACGAATCATAATCTAGTTATATAGTATCAATTCAATAATCCGAAGAGGATAGATCCTCCTTTAGAACTTGAAGCCTTTGGTTGACTCGTGATTAAGATTTAAGACAAGGTCACATGTGAAACGGCACCTACGTTATGCGTTTCATTATGCTGAGCTTGATTTGTCATATAACATAATACTGATAATAGGTAGGGAATAGCCATAGGGATGCAATACATAGCTCATAATTCATGAGAAAGAAGAAAAAAAACAAGTAAAAATCCACATTTATTGAGAAAGAAACAAAAAACCAAAGTTCCTCATCATGCTCTATACTAACATCGACCCTTAATAGAAGAAGGGAAAAAAAAGAGAGCACATTATAAAAAGGTAAAATTTGCACCATGTTCCGGTGAGATATAGACATGGCATTTACCATTGTTCCCAATTCCATAGCGACGCCTAAAATCTTCATCATCTGCAATTCCTTTAAGCTGAACCTCTCTAATTTTATTGCTTTCTACATTGTAGTAGATAATGTAAAAAGGTCGAAGATCACGTGGCAAAAACTTTGGGGCAATAATAATTTCGCCGATCTTGTTGCTTCCTTGAAAAGACATTGGAATTTTTCCTAAAGAATCCCACCAAAATCTCAGAAACGAACATGTTATCATCGACCATCGATGTTCATTGGCATCTTGTAATACCCATAAATCAAAGTCATAAAATGTATCGTCACGCGAGCGGACATTTACATTAGCCAATTTTCCTTGATAGTTTATCAAACTTGAAGTACCTTCCCAATCTATCTTGTGCGTCGAAGGTAGTTTGATAAAACTTAGTCTCTCTGATCTAACATCAAAACACACTATCACTCTATCCATATATGGAATTGGAGTCCAAGCGCCATAATACACAAACCCATTGATGCATATTCCCTTTGTTAAAGGGCAATAATCCCGGGTAGTGCCTTCAATGCGTCTCCATGAAGGTTTTTTATCACCACCAAGTGTTAAAACCATGTGCTCTTGATCTTCTTCAGAATTTGAAACCCTCTTACACATTGCTTTATATTGATCATCAACCGGATCGTACCCTAAGTATTTACAACTGGACTTCCAGTTAGTACCCGTGAGTTCGGGTAAGGTTATGACTTGTCTCGTGCTAGGGTTACATATCATGAACCGACCTTTATGTGAGAGGCAGATAAAACCATTGACAGAAGCACACCGTATGTTTAAATAAGCGTCCATGGAAGCCATACTCATGTCGAGATTTGATACCAAAGAATAAGATTCATGATCTTGCTCTTGTGAAGAGGTAAAGAAGAACAAAAACTTTTCAGCATTATTATTCGTTAATTGACCGTTTTTGAAAGAGATTAGAAGTCGTGATGATGGCGTCGAGGACATAGAGACCAAGGAACTGATGAAATCTTTGCTCCGGATAACGGAACACCATGTCTTAGAAACATATTGTAACTTTAGAAGAGATTTTACGGGCAATCTAATAAGAATCTCAACCGTTAGATCAAGGGGTATCGGATCTATGTGACTTGGATTATCGTCCTTGTTACGTTTTTGCTGCTTTCCTTTCATGGCGGACAACAAGTTGAGTATAACCTTCCTCGTAGGTTTTTAAACTATATGTTGTCTAGTGTAAGGTATTAAACTATATATATATCAAATTAATATCAAACCATTGAGGAACGGGAAACTAATACGGTCGGTGTGTTTGCGGATATTATTTAAGTAGGTACCTTATTAGTTTCCTAATCCTAAATGGTTTGATATTTAACGCTTTACGCCTTTTTTGTTGATAAGAGAATTGATTATAAGAAAGATGAACTAATTTTGTGTTTTTTTCTCTCTCTAAAATCATTGGTCTCTAATATTTACATGTTCTCTTGCTAGAATGATTTAACATGCATATTGCATAACGTGAGCACACAAGTTTGAACATGATCTTTACTGGTTTATGAGTTGCTGTCAAAACAGAGTTTTTTTCTTTCTGTGCATTATTTCTTAATTTTCTTCCACTTCTAGAGAAATCATGTAAATGTATTTCCTTGCCTATATTACATTTGATTTCTTTCCTTGTTTTCCGGTTATTTTTCGTATAATTTTCATTATTCTTAGAATTTTTTTTCCCAAATATGGCTAATATATCTTCTATTTCTTTGACATACAAAATTAATCTTAAGGGAATAGAAAAACTTGATCCAAATTTCATGTGGATTGGATTTGGTACAATATTTCTTAATTCGAGTAACCCATACCCAATCCAAAACCTAATAAATCCAACCGGAAACATAATTCGGTCACCCCTACTTGCAATAAAAAAAAAGTAACAAACAGAATGAGTCATAGAGAGGGAGATAAAGAAACATAGAGAAACTATAAAATGGACAAGGCCTTGTCCATAAGAAGAAAATGATTTTTGTTCTTCTTAAACCTTCACTAGATTCACTAGAGTGGACAGAAGAGACAGAGAGAGAAACTGAAAAACAGAGATAAAGTATAAAACCATCAAATTCAGACCTATTAAACACATAAACAAAGAAACCGAAAAACAAAGATAAAATCATACTACCAACCCAACAACACAAACAAGTGTCTCAGATTTTTGTACCTCTGATTCCAGCTACTACTCAATGATAAGATTTAGGTTGTTTCCGAGAATCTACACAAGAAAAACAGTTGATTCGATAACCGATATTCACCACTGAACTTAAACATATATGGAAAAATTATAAAAAATATAGAACTCGATTACCAAGTGACTCATAAAAATCAAGTTCTTCAAACATTTGTACTAAACTAGCAAGATTTGCCTCTAATTGGTTGGAAGTATGTTCTTCCATCCAATCTGAGGCAAGTTCTTCAAATATTTGTACTAAACTCGATTACCAAAACCTCGAAGCTGTCTGGGTATTTGGTAGTCCAACTACTAAATCTATAGAGATACCTTCCCAAGTTCTTCAAACACTTGTACTAAACTAGCAAGTTGTTCAAAAATTTTAACTAAAAAATAAAATCTGTAGAAAACTCAGTGCACACTGCTGCATATATTTAAAGTTACATTAAGAGCAATGTGTTTGTAAAAGATGAAGAACAGAGACGTTTGTTTTCTCAATAATCTAAGCACTACCATTCTTATTATCTTCTGATTAGCTTAGTTTTTTCTTCTTAAACATATTGTATTAATAATTTACTAGAGATAGACTTATCCACTTCCTACCAATATCGATGATATATGTGTTTCAGCAAACTAATCATACCGTAAATTTCTTGTTTATGTAATCTAAAAATATTAAGAACAAGGTTTGTATTGATTCCATCAAGCAAACCGAACCGAGAACCAATTGAAAAATATATTACATCCCCTACTAACCGAATCAAAACCAAATTTACCAAACTTCGGTTCGGAAAAGACAAATCACAAGTTTTTCAGCATCGATCCTCTTTTGTATCCATAAATAAATATGGTGGTGTGATTGTGAAGATGGTTTGCAAAAGCTTCTAAACAAAACAGAAGGTTATTCTTTAAATTAGAATATCTAAAGTCTGACTCCAGGTACCAGAAAGATCATGGACGGAAGGCCCGGAACTCTCACGGTTTATTTAATTTAAAAAAAAAAAAAAACTTCTAAACAAAACAGAGGACAAAGCACGCGCTCACCCTTAAATTTCGTAGGTCGGGTTGGGCCAAAGAGACTCGTAGGGCCCATAAATGATTTGAGTAGAAATGGGTTGGAAGGCCCAATAATATCTCAAAAACCTAGTTACGATGCTTCCTCCTCTAGCTTGGTACCTATATGTGTTGGAGGTTTTAGGGTTTTAGTCGACCTTTGAAGCTTTTTTTTTGAGATTATGGACTCCTTCTCTTCGCCGCCTATGGGAACTGGACCTGGTGCCATCTCTCCGCAAGCAATTATGGATCAAATGCATTCGCAGCTCGCTGAGGCTTACGCCGAGGAGTTCATCGAGGTTAATCTCTCTCTCTCTCTCTCTTGTGAAAGTTGCTTCCTTTTTTTTACTTTCCTGCTTAAATCTTGCGATTGCAACAATCATTAACCGATTCCATATCTTTGGGCTCTTTTGAGATGTAGTTGTAGCTCTGTTCTCTCATCTTCATGAACCAAATCTTTCTCTTGTGAAAGTGGCTTCCTTTTTTTACTTTCCTGCTTAAAACTTGCGATTGCAGCAATCATAACCGATTCCATGTAGTTGTAGCCAGTGGGTTTTCTTCTCTCTATGTTTATGTTGTGTTGTATTTGGTTTTGCATCACTATATTATATGGATTCTCAATGTTGTGTTCTACTTTGGGTTGTTGGTGTGCAGACTCTGAGAGGAAAATGTTTCGATAAATGTATAACCAAACCAGGATCAAGCCTTGGGGGAAGTGAGAGTAGCTGCATTTCTAGATGCGTTGATCGGTACATAGAGGCCACTGGAATTATCGCTCGATCTCTTTTCACCCAACGTTGATCCCAATTTCTTAACCTCTGTCTCTTAATGTTTTGCAACATTGATCTCTTTTATCAACTATTATTAGTATTTGGTTTTTAATTTCAAAGAATGATATATACTATAATCTGCTTGATCACATCCAAATCCTAACTTGTGTCTTGTCCCGAGTAATATAGAAATTATCATGAGTGTGTATATGTTTTGGTCAATGAAAGTTTCAAGCTTGGATTTCTCTAAAAATCCCTAGCCTCCTAGTTTTTTTAGGCAATGAGAGTTTCTCCTAGTTTTGTTTGTTAGGGCTGATTGTATACCCTTGCAAAGGGACATAAGTAGTGTTTGAAGCAAGACATAGCGTAAGAGGGCATAGCAGCCAGCACCACCTGAGATGAACTTTGTGGACCAGCTATGAGCTCGTAGGCGGATCCTATCTACTATTTTGAGGTAAAGATATCTCTTTTCCTCCTTCCGAAATGGCATTTTGTTCTTTATCGAGAGTGCTTCCCGGAGTTTTTGATATATACGCAGGTCTGCTTTTCTCTTATCCTACACGGAGTGTTCGGTTAGGTTAGGTTAGAACGAATTTACCATTACTGATAATTATCAAGCAAGTTGCAGAACTTATAAGAAATTAGTTTGGATAAGGATTTTGAATTACAAGTGTGTTGACCATGTTTTAAAAACAAAAGACAAAATCACAAGTAACAATTCTTTCCTAAGACAAATCTCAAATCACACACTCTTATTATTGTCTAACTCATAATTCAAGTTTTGTAGGAATACTTTGTTCATGTCTGAAGAAATTCTTAGGATCAAACTTAGCTTTAGTCTTCACCAACCGCTCAAAATTTCCCTTGAAGTACTTATTCCCCCATTCTCTTGCATCACTCCCTTTTCCATCCATCCCCAAATCAAGATCTCTATAGTTCACATGCGCTGATCTCGGGTTTTTTTACACATACTGCTCCATGTAACTATACATTTCCCTCATCCACTCCATATGCTTTGCCTCGCTCGCTTTGCCATCTTGCCACGTAGTGAGCCATTGAATCTTGAACAATGTCCCACTCCTGTGTGGGAAAGGTGTCTCTGTCTCAGGGATTTTCGCCATCATTCCTCCGTAAGGATTCCATATAGTCAATGGTGAATCCTCTTCTAAAAACTTTTCCCATAAACCTTCTAATCCTTCTATTGGAATTGGCTCTTCCACATAGTCCGACTTGGCTTTGAAGTAATTCTTGAACAACGATTTCCCCGCGAGTAGAGCTTCCGATGGCGCGGTGCTTGGAAATCCCGCAATGTACATTACCGATTTGATCCAGCTTGTCTCTAAACAATCTTTCTTCATTAGTCCTAGCTCTGGGAAACTCCTCTCCATCACCTGTTAAGAAATTGGCATAGTTCCTCAATTTGTCATAAATTGCAATATAAACCCGTAATTTTATACGAAATTCGAATTTTGACCTCATTTACCTGCAAAAGCCCATTTGAGTCACCGAGAAATTGGCCTTGTAACGAAATCGAGATCGTTCTCTCTTTGCTCTTAGGGGTTTTGCTCGCCGGAGAAATAATCGTTCGGATAAATAGATCTTCGTCGAGTTTATCGGCGACTTGTTGCCATTTGTGCAAAACCCTAGTCCCGTCTTGCTCCAGCGTCCTCGTGACAGTGAACACCGTAACGATCTCCGGCACCGGAACGAGTTTGATTTTCCAGGCAAGGATAACGCCGAAGCTTCCTCCGCCACCGCCGCGAATCGCCCAGAAAACGTCTTCTCCCATCGTCGCGCGGTTTAAGATTTTGCCGTCGGCGTCAACGATTCTGGGCGTCGAGGACGTTATCGGCTCCGAGACCGAACTTACGCATCATAGAACTGTAAGCTCCGCCGATTATGTGGCCGCCGATGCCTAGGCTTGTGCATAAACCCGCCGGAAAACCATGGATTTTGCTTTTCTCTTGGATCCTTTAAAACCGGAAAAGTGAACCGATTAATAACCGGGTCATAACCACAGTTCAACCATATTATGTTTTTTGTAATTTGGCTCGGTTTAAAACCAGCCGGTTGATAAAAACCGGAATAAACCAATGTGTTAACCGCTATTTCGGTTTGATTCACCGCATATCCGTGGTCTACTTGGTTCTGTGTTTCCCCAAAAAATTCACGAGTTTCAAAACTTTTAGTGGTGAAGACTCGCGAGATTTTTTTCCATATCTTTAAAAAAAAATTAAAAAATTGTTACTTTATAAAAAAATTCAGGTGTCCCCGAAGAAACCAAATTTTATACTTTTGTATAAATTCAACTATTTTTAAAATCAGTGTAGCTGAAATATACTAATTTCGATAATATTTGTAAAAATGATCCGATGACATTTTCGAATATAAATGATGTATTTTATGATATGCTACATGTTAAAAACATGATATTGTGTAAAATAACATATTATCAAATAAAATTGGATAATTTTCATAAATAGCTTGGACAAAATAGTACTCCATCTTCAAAGTTCCATAAATACCATAATTTTTTATCTAAAAAACTAAAAACCTTTTATTTTAATATGAGACTTAAATAAAAAAGATTAAAAAAAGAAAAAATCAAAAAGGAGAACGATTATCGTCATCGCCTCTCATCGTCGGAATCGAAATCGATGCCGGAATCATCGTAGGAATCGTTAACGGTACTCTCTCTCATTATCTCTTTCTCTTTCTCGTTCTCTCTCTTACGTTTTCAATGAATCTCGATGGCTTAGGTTCTCTGACGAAGCTGAGAAGACGACGATTGAGCGATGCAGATCTGGAACCGAAACTCCCGTTCGATTACTCCACAATCTCAAGCGAGATACACGCGTTGGCAAAGATGGTCACATATGAGTTTTTCGAAGAAGAAGCTAGGAAGAAATCGAGACTCGAGGGTTCGAATCTCGAAAATCTGGCTGCGAAATCGGTTCCGGTTTTCGAGAGAGGGAGGTTTTACGAAGAGTATTCAACCAAGAAGAACGAGTGATTGAAGAGGAAGAAAGGCGAAGAAGCTGTTGCTGCTGCAGAGGGATGATTAGCGAAAGGAGCGCCTTACAATCTCGGCGTAAACCGTGAACCGATGATGACAAAGAGAAGATGAACTACTTCTATCAAGAAGCTTGAGAGCCTTAAGAAAATTGTATCAATGGTTGAGACAACAACAACGCCGAGGTATTCTCTTAGGAGCGTGACAAAAGAGATAGTTTGGCTTATTCACTGTCTCTTGGTCTTGAACTGATATATAGCTCCAATTGTTTGCTTAGAGGCTGTGTATTAGATTCTTGGAATCCGCTGGAAAATTAGTCTCTAGGGTTTTTGGAAGATTTGTGGAAATGCAGGGGTTTGTGAGGCTTACAATGTTCTATTTTATGGATTTTGTTACGTCATTTGTTAGTGGAGTTAAAGTCAAAGGCAAATTCCAGATGCTAGGTGATGTTTACTAGGTGAATTTCACGATTTAAATTCAAAGAATAAACTGGAAAATTAGTCTCTAGTGTTGCACCTGATTTGTTTCTTCATCAATTGATAAGCAACAAGGCAATTGTTTACTTGGTGATGTTTATGTCAGTTATACTTGTAACGTTTTCTTATCAATGGGCCAAAGCTAACATTTTGCTTATTTCAAGAGATTTGTGCAGATACAGATGCTAAATGTTACTTAAGTTGTAAACTTGGAGGCATCAGAGACCGTAAATCCATTTTGTCCTATGTTATTTCTTTTTTTCTTAATAATTTCCATGTTTCTTGATAATTTAGGAAGGCCTTCCTCAATAAGTAAAAATTCTTCCTAAATAAATATTTAGGAAGCCTTCATGATTTTTCAGGAATGATTCCTACCTATTTAGGAAAGTCTTCCTAAAAAGACAAGAAACAAAGAGTTTGCTTTTTCAAATTTTGTTGTTTTTGATTCTATTATATTTTATTTTGCAGCTGAGTGTAACATGCATCCTACCGGCACTTGATGAAGGTGAGGAAGATTCAGTATCATTAGAAAATGTGAAAGATGCAGAGCTAGATGAGATGATTAAATTGATAGACAAAGATTATTGAATAACTAAGTCTAATTGGGATAATGGAGAAATTGACGTAGGCGATGCAATGGAAGCAACTGCTCGAACCTGTGATGCATAAAAAAGTATTAAGTATTGTTAATCAAGAAATAAAGCTTGGAGTCGAGAGATAAATTTTGTAGATACAACGGCTTGGCAGAATTAGCTACCTCTAGCTTCTCTGCAAAACCTATGTAGGATGGTCTTTTTATAATTTTGTCAATTTGAATATTTTGGTTTTATAAACGTATGTGTGATATTTTATGAATGCATGTATGATAATCTTGTCACTTTGAGTATTTTTAGGTTTATGAACGTATGTATGATATTTTATCATTTATGAATGATGGTCTTGTCACAAGATTCAAGTTCATCATAATCAAAAGTGGCAATGCTTATATCATCACAAATTTTGTTGCCGTTAAGTTCAGAAACCTTTCTAAATAATTATGGATGTTTTCCTAAAATACTTACAGTTCATCGAATTAGTTTATGGGATTAGACAAAGATACAAGTTCACTCCATAATCGTTTGCCATTTAGGTGTAGTCCAGAAATCAATCAATAAAATAATAAAGTGTATCCATACAAAATGTAACCATTTGTAAACAGTAACAAATTGTATCTCTTTCGGAATTGTACTATGGAAAATAATTACTCTTCATATATCTCTCTTTTCAGCAGTTGAACTTGTGTTGAATATGAACATCCTATCGGGTCTGGAGGAGGATCTGGAGCTGGATGCAGAAGATATGGATGAGATCATTTTTCAGCAATTGAACTTGTGTCGTCGTTATGTGTTGCATAAACTGATTTTTCACTGCCAATTGATCGATGAAGTTTCTACAAAGAAAAGTAAATAAATATAGATAAATAAAAGTAAAACAAGATGAAAGATATTAAAAACGTAGTAACTGGGCTAAAAACAGAGGTTGAATTTATCATTCACATGTAAGCCATATAAAAAGAAAATTAATTGAGATAAAACAAGAGATACAAGTGATTTAGGAATGCTTCCTAAATCATCAAAGAGCAAGGAATGTACATCATGAAAATTTGTGTAAAAAAAATATTACCTGTTTTTTTCATGCATATTAGATTCATTTACGTATGAATCACCATCTAAAACTCGTAACATATGTCTTTTCTCCACATCACAAATTTGTTGAGTGTGTATGGTATTTGATTGAACGATGCTACCAACAATCTCAACAGCAACGTCGTTACATTTGTCACTCACCTAAATAAAAAAAAAAGGAATTTAGTATTGAAAGAGTAGTAAGTGGAGGATAAAACAAAAGTGACATACATTTTATGAAGATATTCCTAAATATTTAGGAATGCTCCCTGAAATGCTTCCTAAATTTTTATTTCGGAAGGTTTTCTAAATAATTTGGAAGGGTTTCCTAAATAGTTAATAAACAAAGAATACACACTAAAATTATGCAAGCTATGTAGCAGTAGTCAATCGGTTGTATTTGCGACTTACCGTTACACACAAACGAATAAGTTCAGGATCTTCTTGTATCTTCTTGATGAAGGTTTGTACTTAGCGATCATTTCGGAGATAAATCGGTTGAAAATCCTCTACCATCAATTTCATTCTCATTAATAGTCCATAACTGAGTGAAATATCTCTATCTTTAACTAGGCAATCAATTCCAAAGTCTTCTACAACCATCTCAACTAAATCTTTGTACGTGACGTTGTCATCTATCTCACAAAGTGATCCTCTTTTGTATGTATCTACAAAAAAAATCTCATTGGAGCTTGTCATTCCACTCGCCATAAGCAGCATAGATCTCCACCATACTATCCTGAAACAAAAGAAAAAAGACAAAATTAAACTGATCTGACTGCTCAATGTGTGGATGTTTTCAATGAAGTATTGGTCATTAATTGCAGCTGCAAATAAATCAATCCATTATCTTTTGCAACTATGTCAATCGTGCCTGCAAAAATCTTGTTTACTCATGCTTCTATATCCATGCAAAGATGGTTCAAGACCATAGGAACATGGTTTTCCATGACTTCTCTGTTGCAGATTTATTTACACGTGGGATTGACATTCAAATTGTGAATGTGGTCATTAATTTCGATTTCCCAAGGACTTCTCGAGCATAATTTGTTTTTTTGTTTCCCCCAAATCGATATCAAAAACCATAATATGGTTTTTCACCCCAAATCGATATCAAAAACCATATGTTGTTGTTTTTCCCCCAAATTGATATCGCAAACCGGAATCTGGTTTTTTCCTCCCCCAAATCGATCAAAAAAGGATATGAAGGAGAATACCTATGATTGGAGAAGATACCATATCGGAGAAACTAGCTACTGAAAACATAAAAAGATTCGGCGAATCCAAGACTACTACGCATGGGGATATGAAGCCAAACCGGAGAAGATCTGGAAAAGGATCGATCGATTGATTTGCCTTCGATGATGATGAAATTGAAAGATCAGACTGGGCTAAGGAGCTGAAAGAGATGGGGTTTCGGATCGGATTTCATGCCGATGAAGATGATCAGAGGGATGAAACCGCAGTGAGTCGCGACTTTCGCTTTCTTCAGTGACCAGTTGCTCTATTCCTTCACAAGCTACAACTTGGATTTCTCATCCGAAGAAGAATCTCCCTTTGATTCTTTTCCTTTCCCTTTCAGCTTCAACGAAATTGTAGACTCCATTGATTCCGATCTCAGAGTTTCTCTTTTTCTAATTTTTCATTTTCAGTTTTGTTAAATTTTTCAAAGATATTATATGAGGGCAAAAAAATCTTTGTATCCTTAAATAATGGTATTTAAGGAACTTTCAATTCCTTGTATTATATTTGTCCATTAAACTTGGTTTGATGGTATTATAGGGAAATTTTCTTTTTTTAAAGATTTTTTGAAAAGACAACATGATCATATAATTTTTTGTAGTAAAGTTTATGAGATCTTCTAAAGTTATAAAATAATAAAAAGAAATTAGAATTACATATTGAAATAAAATATAAGATAACTTATAACACTAACATATTTACTTTCGATTAAATTATTTACTGCCACGCCTTCTTTTATTTGTCACCAACATTAATTTTGTTTTAAGAAATTTCTTAAAATACCACTAACATATGTTTTTGTTCCAAACATACCATCACTTAGTTTTTTTCCAAAAATACCACTAAAAGTTTTGTTTTTCCAAAAATACCACAAACACTAAAAATAAGTTTTAAGGGTTTATAATTTAAATTTTGGTTTGGATTTAGTATTTTGGGTTTAGGGTTTAGTTTTTAGGGGTTAGGGTTTAAAATTTTAATTTTGAGGGTTTAAAGTTTAGTTTTAATTTTGTGGTAAATAATATTTTTAGTGGTATTTTTGGAAAAAAGCTAAGTGATGGTATATTTGGAACAAAAACTTATTTTTGTGGTATTTTTGAGAATTGCCCTTAATATTTTCATGCAAGCTTACAGTTTTTTTTTATCTTTTCTTCTCTATTATTTATTAATCATTCAAATAATCAAAAGTTTTAAGAAAAATTTTACGAAGGAAAATTAATAGGGTAAAAGTATTATATTTAAAAAAGATAAAAAAAAAATTAATCTTAACTAATGAAGGGTGAATTTGGTGAATGGCAAAAAAAAAAATTAAAAATCTAACCAAAACCCCTAAAATTAGTGGCCAAGAATTTGCCACATAAGGGGGTTTTGGTTAGATTACATATTATGTTTTTTCTTGTATTATTTGGCCAAATTTCTCACTAATGAATCACTTATCAAATATTGACATCTGCTGAAAAAAATTTCAAATTTAAAATTGATCAAACCTTATTTTTACTCAAGTATGTCGCAAGAGGGATTGAATGTATAACATTAGTTTGTCTTTCGAAAGAAACATAGTTAAAATGTTGATTTTGAAAATTTGATTACTGATTAAAGCTTATTAATTTTTAATTTCATTATTTATTTATTTATGGGGATGATGTTTATTATTTTAAAAAAAAATTATTCATATGAATTGAGGTATTTTTTTTTAAATATAGCTTATGTTCTCTATATTCCTAGGCATGGCTGGTGATGATGTATTTGAAGTGGCTTGAGATGAAGATGTGCCTCAAATGGCTAGAGAGGTCAAAGCAGCTGACAGTATAAATTGGTTAGACGACTATTTGTCTCATCACCAAACAAATGAAGCTAGGTAATTTCTCGACCTCGACGAATATTCTTCTCAGTATATGGAATTACGGAGTACATGAAACAAATTGAAACGAAACTATGATCCTTTTTCAATTTCAACTTAGATGAAATTTGATCCAATGTTCTCTTTTTGGACCGTTTATTCAAATTCGTGTTCGATTAGATTGGTTGAATATTCAATTTGATATATATTTTTGTTTTTTTTCTAAGAATGTTAATATTATATTTAATGAAATATTTGGAGTTACAAAATAGTGACTACATAAATCTTTGTTTTCTTGGCAAAAACAGAATTAAAAAACAAGGAGAACAATACTACTTTGGAAGAATTACAAAATGGTCATATGAAATTATCTCAACCAGCATCAAGTTACCAAAATGTCGCTTATGTCTTCTCATGTTGATGATATTGCGGATGTCTTTGTCGATGCACCTGAATAGAGCTATTGACTGTAGACTGAGCAACAATTTTCCGCAGAAAGGAAGGAGCAGAAGCAGAGGAACCTCTGATCCAGGAGAGTAACTCAGACCAAGACCACAGGGCATGATGAGAAGGTGTCAACCTTGCCAGAATCAAGCTCCAAATCTCGGAAGTGTACTCACGGTTCAGCAGAAGATGATCCCTTGACTCGTCCCACTTTACACATAGACAGCATCAAGTCCAACAACAAGAGCATCTATCATCAAGAAGTTTGAATCAAAGACACAACAGAGTAAGAGTGCCGAGAGTAAACACAGACGCGACATGGTCGTCATGAAAACTTTTAAGAAGGATAAATATTCTTTGAGCAATGAGACAGAGAAGACTGACCTATATATATATATATATCCATGTTCAGCGAAGACTTGGAGCTCACGAAAAGTCTTTGTAGTGGGATTGGAGAAAGTTTTGTAACTTTTGTCCAAGAGCCAAAGATTATGAAGTGAAATTCACGTTGATATTGATATCTCTAACGTATAATTTGTATTAGATTCACATCAGTTTGAAACTTCTAACATACGCTCACAGTCACTGGTGTGACAGTGAGAGAAATGGCATTACTCCAAGTCTCCAATCCCTCACTACGAAGACTTGGTCCACACGGTGGTAGCCTTAGTACCTTACAAAGAAGAAGTGACATTAAAGCCTTGATTTGATGAATCAAATTCCAAAGCTGGTGACGTGACAAAGTGATGAGATGTAGTTAAGGGGAAAAGTATAGTAGATATGTTATTCGTTTTGATCCGAGCTGAAAATTTTGAAACCAGTAATAATAACCAGAGATGGAGAAGATCACATCTCCCGAAGCATCACTGCAATTACTACTCCCTCGATTAACGATTTCACGAACGATCTAAGAACCCTCGATATGTTGAATCTTTAGGAAGGAGAAGGAACGACCAATCCGGATCCTGTCGGATTGATCGAACACAAAACGAAGACGAATTCGGAACTAACTTACCATGAAAAAAACTTGTCTTTTCAAAAACCCTCCTGAGAAGATAATGTCAAGGAGCAGGACAGGTGGTGAAAATTCTCACAAGAATTGGCAAGAATCCAGAAGAAATTTACATATTGAACCCTAGCCAATCTGATCTTGTTTAAGGCAAAACACAAAGCTGGGGTCAGAGACACAACTCGTTTTTTTTATATTTCGGGTTTAATTACCGAAATGTTTTGTTTTTCCAACAGGATGATCAGCCGAGCCGAGGCTTCATATACATTTGGTGATCGAGCAAGCAGTGACATAGTTGTTAGACCAAGAAACGAAGAAGGCCGCGACGATTGGATCTATTGCCATTCCAAGATCCTTACTGAGAAAAGCGGATATTTCGCTGATCGTCTCTCTGATAAATGGCCTACTTGCAAGATTCTTGATTTGCGCTACTGTGTTGAAGTCATCTGTCAAGAATCAGACTATGATCATCATATCAATCTCTTAAGACTTCTCTATGTTGTCTCTGATGATGTCCCTGAGGATAACTTGCGTCATAATGTGAAAAGTGCGTTGGGGATTCTGTGTCGCTAAAGAACTAATAAGTCGTCGAAGCTGCCGCTCAAAACTTGATTTGCATCGTTTCTCTGTTTTCACACAATCTGAGGCAAATGTGGATAACTGTAATGTGTCCAAGATACAGGTGACATGTGATATATTATATACAACCTACCATTTTAAAAGCAACATCTCTACAATTTTAAGTGTCCTGCTTTTCCATTCCTCCACAGCCATTCTGCTTGCCAAAAACTTTCATTTTCGGTCTCGCTGCGCTTCCGCTTGTATTATATATATATACACATGCACAAATCAAATATGACTAGATGTTCATTTGATATACCTTCAGGTGATCAGAGATACGGATGTGTTTTAGTTTAGTTTTGTTTTTGCTTTGAAAGCAAAAATGTTCCATGATCAAGCAAACAAGGAACAACATTGAAAATCTTGCTAATAAGATTGAAACAGTAATATGATCCCAAAAAAAAAAATTGAAACAGTAGATGTTAGATATAGCGAAAGTTGCATCGGCTTTGTGCTCCCTCAGAGTTCTCTCCATCACATTCTTTTCAACCTGTTCATTTACAATGGCGACCAACTTGAGAACTTGTTGCACACAGTCAAGAATAATAGTTCATGCATGAAAGCTTGTAATTGAAACATACAAACAAATAAAAAGAAGCTAACCTCAAGTTCGTGAATAATCTAAACTCCAGCATGGGTCGCCAGCAGAGCAACTTAAAAAAAAAAATTCAACACAAAAGATAAGTGAAAAGTCTAATCTTATCTTCATCAAAGCAGATATTGACCGAAATCACATAGTAATACTATGAACTGCAACTTGTTTAATATGACTATGAGCATCCTCGAGACATTATTAGCTACATTCTCAAATAGTCAAATTCTGAATTAAGATTGGGAACAAACAGCTTTCACTCATGTTCTAACGAATTGAAAATCTCCTTTTCCAGAGATTATAACACGAAAAAGTTAAGAATTTCTTACCTCCCAATGTCTAGTTCACTAAAATTGGCAATTAAATCAGAATGATCTATGAGATGAGAAATCATGGGATGAAATCCATCCACAGAATTCTTGTCCTGCTCCTCCTGCAAACAAACAACAAACAGTGATTATCGGATAAATCACAACTTCTGTACCTCTTAATGCTAAATAAGAACCTCTTACAAATAATGACATGAGGGCTCCACAATGCTTGATAGCATTAAGATTCGCGGGCCAATCCTTAACGCTCCCGTGTGCTTGATTACCTAAACCAAATTCTGATGCAACTCTGGCCAGCTGCAAAGTCACAAAACCAAAAAGAACTTGTTACAAATTCACAAAGTTAACAAATGAGTGATAGAATATAAGCATATTCTCAGAATTAAGGCAGAATTCAAGAAATCAAGATGAGAAGACAAAAACAGAGATACCTTTGAGCCGGACGACAAGAAGGGAAGTATATCAATTATAGATTTGGGCGTAGGAGGTTTTTTGCCAATTTCTGCACAAACTTTTCCCAACATTGGAATGTCGTTTTTGAGTATGTCATAGCCAATCCAAGTTCTTCCGTCAAGCATGTGGCAGAGCCTATCGTAGATGATTTCAGAGAATGTAGACGCATATCTACGACTTTTCACAGAGCTAATTTGAAGTAAACCCGAGCAACCGCTAATCTGCTCCAGCGTCAAAGAATTAACTAACATCACTGCGTACTGCATAATCCCATAACTATCTACTTTGAAATCAAAGAAAGCAATTAACTTGCAGCTCATGCTTTTAGATCTCTGAGAAATCAGAGTTTTTTGTTTGTTTCTTTGGAAGCGGCGGGGAGGACGAAGAGACCATATATACTCTCGACTTAAATTTATTTTTTTTTTTAATAAAAAAAATTGATGAAAGACTTCCTCACCCATCATATTTTTAGTTCTTTACCGACCCAACCACTCTTTAATTCGGGTCGTCCACCCGAAACCAATTATAATTCACTTGACGCAATTTTTGGAATCGTTACTGAAACACCAAGCTCTCTCCAACTCAGGATTGCCCTAAACTATGCAAGCTTCATAGCGACGAGGCTCAGTCGCCGTCTCCGGATATAGAATCGGGTCGAGGGTAACGTTTTTGCGGGTGGTCTGATTCGGGATATATCAGAGAACACTGTTGATTCTTGCAGTGGTGATTGGTTTTAAGGTACGGTCTCTTCTACTTATGGTTTCTCCGAATTTTGATTCGAACACTACTTGGCAAATTTGCTTTTCAAGTAGCTAATTCTTGGATTGGGTTGATGAATTTCTTGAAAGAAATTGATTTTAAAGAAGCGGCTGGAATGGTTCTCTTCGTTGGGCCCATAACCTACGTTTATAGTTTTGTTTGTCATCTATTGTGTTCTTTTAATACTCCAATTTACTTGGAAGATATTTTTGTTTTATCAAAATCTAGCTTAGTTATGCTTTCCTCTGTTAATCGAAGCTCCAACAGTTAAAAAGGGTTATGCAATTCTCAACCATGTGAATAAATCTGTTACCTTTCGATATCCAAATACTTTTATGTTACAAAAAATTTACATCTTTATTAATTGTGATTTTTGAATCATAAGCTTGTATTTTATGATTTTGCAATCTCAGGATTGGACATTATTCCAAGTACTAAGATATGCTCCTCAACATAGTTGGATTGCTTACGAAGAAGCGTGAAAGAGAAACTCGATTCTAGAGAAACTGGTCATAAGTGGATTTGTATATTATGTAGGAGATTGGATAGCTCAAGTTCTTTGTTTTTGGTTTTTTTATTGTCATGTATGGTGGAACTAAATTTTTCTGTACAACTGGATCGCTTAGGTACAACTAAAACGTTTTCTGCAAGTACTACTCGGTACAAGTAGTAGCACTCGGTAGAATTAGACTATCTATGAATTTAAAACTAATTTAAAAATGAATTAAAAATTATGCATCTAAAAATGAATTAATATTAACTTATTTAACACATGGCGTCGACAAAAAATTACGTGTCTAACTATTAGAAATTATCTAGTTTTTGAAAATTGTTTTAAAATTAACTCATTCAAAAACATAATAAAAACTAACTTTAGAAAATTAATTAAAAATTAGATAATTTTTAAAAATTAATTAACTCGTTTTAAAAGAATTAAAAAAAATGACGTGCCTAACAAAATGATTTAAAAATTACTCCATTTAACATATGTCTGAAAAAAATGAACAAAAATTTGACAATTTTTCCAAGTAGTTGTCTAATTGTACTCGGATGTGCATAGTTGTACTTTGATAGTTTAAATTTATAATTAGTTAAACGTATTCAAAATTATTTTTTATGATTGTACTTATGATATTAGGTAATTATAGTACATTTACTATATTTTCATGTAATAATATTTGTTAAAAGACGTTGTTTGTATGTTTCACATAATATATGGTTGAGATTTACAAAATAATCATAAAAATATAAGATAGTTGTTATTAAAATATGTTATTTGTATTACTTGATTAATATAGATTTTCTTTACGGAGATTTATTATTTGTTGAACCAAATCTTAATACATACTTTATTTGTTGAAAATTTTCAATATCACATCAAAACACTCGTGTCGTACTTATTACCTTCGAACCGGAATACTTTGTTCGTTCCTCCAAAAGTTTATCTCATCGTGAGAGGATTTAATATCCACTAACCTCTCAAAATTGTCTTTGAAATATTTAACCCCATAGATTTTACTTTCCTCGTACGTGGAATTAACACTTGACCCTATGTCAAGATCACGGTAATTAAAAAACGCCTCCCTCGGATTACTCGATACGTACGGGGTCATGAATCCGTACATATCTTTCGCACGTGCCAAATAATCCTTCTCCACGTCATCTCCAGCTTCCGACCAATCTACGAGATACTCAATGTGGAACAAATTACCAGCTCTATGTGGAAACGGTGTCCTCGAACTCGGGATCTCACCCATTCTTCCTCCGTACGGATTCCAATTCATTTCAACTTTCTCAACCTCCACCAATTTTTCGAGTATTAAACCGAGACCGGTTCTCGAAATCGGACGCTTCACGTAATCCGATTTCCGTTTCATGAACAACTTTTCCGCGACCGTCGTGTTTAGCAGCACGGAAGTCGGTGTGCCGATCGGATAATCGGCCCAAAACAGGACCGAATCGATCCATCTCATCTCGGTACAATCGGTTTTCTTCAGCTTTAGTTCCGGGAAATCCCGGTTCATCACATTCAACGTCTTATCCGACCGGCCTAAATACATCCCGATGAAAGAGGCTAAAACCGTCTTTTCACCAGGCTTTGTACCGTTGACTAAAGTCAACGTCAGCCTCACGAACAAATCCCGATCCGTACTGTGAGCGAAACTCTGCCACTTCATTATAAGATCGACGGCTCCTTCTCCGACGGTTTTTCCGACTCTAAAAACCGTAATTTTCTCCGGCACCGGAACCAACCGGATTTTGTATCCCAACACGATGCCGAAACTCGCGGCCCCACCTCCTCGAACCGCCCAGAAACGGTCTTCGCCCATCGAAACCCTATCGGCGTAGGTATTCGCGTTCGAATCTACGATCGCCGAGCCGACAACGTTATCCACCGACAATCCGTACTTTCTCATCATCGTTCCGTACCCTCCGCCACTGAAATGTCCACCAACGCCCAATGTCGTACACAAACCCGCCGGAAACCCGAGGACATTGCTCTTCTCGGCGATTCGGTAATAAAGTTCTCCGATCGTAGCTCCGGTATCGACCCAAGCCGTTCCCTCGGTGAGATTCACGTCGACGGATCTGAAACTGAACATGTCGATGACGAAGAACGGGACGGTGGAGGTGTAAGAGAGTCCTTCGAAGTCATGGCCTCCGCTTCGGATCCTGACATGGAGAGAGAGCTCGCGGGCGCAACCTAGCGCCGTCCCAATATGTGACCACGTGGTGGCGGTGATGATAGCGAAGGGTTTTGGGGTGGTGGATTTGTCGAAACGGAGGTTGGGTATGCGGCGGCGGAGGACGGCGGTGAAAGAGGAGTTTGTTGGGATGTATGTGACGGCGGAGGTGAAATCCGGCGGGTTTGATCCCTGTCGTATGATACATCTCAGGAAAGCCACCGGATCGATGTCGGACTGTGAAGTTACAACTGAAACTGAGATCAGTAGCAGACAAATTACGAGTAGTAATTTTTCCATTTTTTTGTTGTTGTTTATTTTTAGGAGTTTGGATTATATATTTTTTGTATAAGCTTGTGTTGTGTGTGTATTTATATAGAGAGGATTTTAGACTAGTGATCCAATCTGTTCAATTAATTATTTATGTGAGTGTTCACTTATTATATAAGTAAACAATCCGCTGGCAAAAATATTAAAAAAAATGTAACCAATCGTTTTTTATTTGTTTTTCTTTCGTTAATTTTAAATCTCTTCTTGTATTTAACGGTGGATTAATTCAATGTCTGCGACCCAAAAAACAAAAAACAAAAAAAAATTATTCAACGTCAAAGCTTGCAAAGAAATACACTCTTAGTCCGACCATCTTATTCTTATCCAAACTTAAGGGCTAATAAAGGGTGCAAACGGATGTTGGTTAGAGGGTAAACATTCATCAATACATCAATATTTTTTAAAACTTTAAACTATTTATTTTGAATGAAATAGAATGAATATTCTACTTATTCCACCCGAAATCAAATAAAGTTTTAAAAAATATATTTCTATGTAATTATGGAGATGAATGAATGGGATAAATATATTCTTTTTTATTATTATATTCACCTAAATCTAAGATTGGATCGGTAGACCAACATAGATGGACCAAACCAGCCAAATTCTGATTAAGATCAGATCAAATCATAGTTTTATCATAGTATTAAAATTTAGATTTAATTTAGACCAATCCGCATTAATCTAGTTTTCAATATAATGGATTTAACTGGACTGGTTAATCTAGCAAGTCATCCATAGATAGTTTATACTTGTTATTATTATTATGTTCTTTTTCATACTTGTTTCACTGAGTCAACTTGTTTTCATGCATATATTGCTTGGTTTGGCTAGTTTAGTATTTTTGTAAAATTAAATGAAACTAAGCACATTTATTTTATTTTTTTATAGTTTTTTTAGATGAACAGAACTGTGCTAGATTAGTATTTAGGGAAATTGGATTCGATAACAAAGAAAAAAACTATAATTAAAAATCTAACTATTTAACCTAAATCTAATGGACATGTTTAGGCCACATAGGCTAATTTTGATTAATTTACCAATTATTAAAAAAAAATTGATTAGTTGGCAAATTAATCTTTAAATTTATGGATCAAATCATTATTTTATAAAACCATTAAAATTCGGATTGGTCTAAATTAATCCCACTATTATTGAGTTTGGTCGGATCATACCAGTTTGTCCGCCAACTCATTTATATATATCTCGTTCATTTTTATTTTATCTATTCATTTCATATTTACCATTTACGTGAAATGATAAATTTGTTCGTTTAAAATAAAATTCACAATTTACAGTCTAAAAAGATTGTGAGAGATCAAAACATCAATATATTTATTTGAACATTGACAAGTTCAATGACAGTTTTAGAGTGGTGAACATTCTCTTTTCTAATATATTTTTAAAACACTTTGTGGATTTAAATCAGGCATTGAATTATCCCATGCATTTACATATATACTTCCTCTTAATCAATATATAGGATGTTTTAAATGGCAGAAGAAAAAAATGTTTTCTACAGGATCACAGTCGACAAGTTAATAAGAGAATATAATAATAGATTTTGGTATGAGATTTTTGGTTATATAGAAAAAAACAAAATGCTGACCAAAAAAAAAAAATTAAGGCTAATTAAATGTTGTAGTGGGACTAAATAACTTTGACTTTGGCTTTAACTAACTTTGACTTTGACATATTGTCATTGTATTTACGAGCACTCCGGTACGCCATAGCCGATAACGTGCACTCAGGAGTCAGGACAAATATATGACTTTTAAAATTTATTGTTTGCAGTGTTCATATGCAAAAATTTAGAGACCACTAGATATATTTGTAGCTTATGCGAGTATTTTTATATATAACTTAAGATACGTTAAAGAATATATATGTATTGGATCAGATCTGTGTATCGTGCAAGTCTTGTTTATCAAATCCCGTGTTGTCCGTTAATATAAGATAGAAGCGTTGAATATGTTTGGTCAATAAATGTATACGTCTTGCGTGCATGTGAAAATTAAACGAGGACTCTCCTTGAATGACATGTAAAAATTCATAAGTTGACATATTAGATTTTTATACTGATATAATGGTACGTCTGAATCCGGTTGAATTACAAAATTTGGTTGAATTTTTGGTGATTTTTTGTAGAATTTGACGGAATAATTTAGAATTTAAATGGTAACAGCTGAAACTGGCTGAATTTTCAAAAATAAATAAATTAATTAAATTTATGAAAATATTAATTAAACAATATTGTTTATCAACAAATTAGTTAGATAGACTAATAAAATATTAAATTTTAAATTTGATATATTTAATAATTTTATTAAACATAAGATAACGACATAATTTGACGAAAAAGCTTGCAATTCATAAGAAAATAAATGTGAATTTTGACGGAATTTGAAGTTAACATATTTAATAATTTTATTAAAAATGATTATCATATAAAATTATAAGTTATCAAAATTAATTATTAATTTTTCTTTTTATAAAAAAAAATTAATTTATGTAGTTTACAAGTTTTTATATTAAAAATTCTAATATTGAAATTAGATATTGATAGTTTTAATAATAATTTAGTTTATAAGTATGAGAAAAGATACCCAAAATATATGTTCGGATAGTTTTGTAAATATAATTCTTTTACATAAAAGTATTTGTAATTACATGAATTACCCCAACACAAATCTTATATTTATCCGTTTGGGTGGTGATTTTATATATCTTAAATTATCTATACCATACATGTATTGTCCGACTAAATTTTAAAAATATATTGCAGAAGTAATTTTTTATATCTTAAATATTTTTATCTGGTCCGCATATCTGCTATTATTTGATATTTTATTTCAAATAAATATATTTATGTATCAGTTGGTGTTAGAAGAATGGTTGAATCTAGTTTAATTCAGTTTAATTTTGACATTTTTTTTTTTGCTGAATCTGGCTGAATTTTTTAGATTACCAATGGTACTGGCTGAATTGCTGAATCTAACTGAATCTGGAGGAATATTTTATATATGTTACCATTTAGGTCCATAATAGTAAAAACAGTTAATTAAGTATAGATTGTGAAAAATAATTACAAATAGTTAAAAACTAGTTTTCTTTTGTTATTTTCTTGTTCAAAGTAATTTAAAATCATAGTTGATTTCAAAGGAATCTAGTTAGAATGAGTTATATTGATATTTCTAATAGTATTGATCGGGTTTATCTGTCCCCAGTACATCTAAGAAAACAAATTACAGTATATTGATATTTCTAATAGTATTGATCGGGCTTTTAGGTTTATATAAAAAGTTTTTATGATTTGTATTCATTATTCCAAAAAAAAAAAAAAACTAACAATAAAAAATTATAAAAATGATATTTATTTGCCTCAATTTCGATTCTCTTTTAGTTTTAGTTTTAAGTGATTCGCGATATTCATCTGAATTCATAACATTTTCCCTTATCACTCATTTGTGAGTTTTATTTAAAAAATATACAGAATACATGATCCGAGTAATAAATCACATATATTTTATTTGACAGTTCCAACACACTTCTTTCTCAAGACAAAAGAAAAGAAAATATAAATCACGCATATATTTTCAAAAGTATATACAATATAACAAGTGGCTACACTTTGTTTTTTTTTGTCAACAATGGGTCACAACTGGCTGATCCATTAGCTTAATTTCTAACATTTGTAGGAAGTAGAATTCGATCCCAAATATGATGGTGGTTGCTCTCAGTGGACTTACAACTGCCACTAATCTAAAAACACTTCACTCCAAAACAAAGTTTAAAGGCTCAAACTGTTGGCCTTTTACATCAAATTGATTATGTTATTTCCTTCATTGTAACATTAAAATATAAAATTTGGTAAAAAATCTGAATAGAAAAGTGTCTCTAGTGGCTGGAATGCTCTGCAGCTGCTCGTACCGGAAAAAGTTGTCGGATTAACTCTGCTCTTAACCTTAACCAATCTCTCGAAGTTATTCTTAAAATACTTCACTCCATACACTTTACCTTTCTCGTACGTTGAACTCAAGCTCTTACCAATGTCAACGTCTCTGTAATTCAAAAACGCCTCTCTTGGATTCTTTGACACGTAAGGGCTCATTGCTTCAAACATTTTTTCTGTCTGGCTCAAGTAATCGTTAGCCACTGCTTCTCCAGGCACGAACTAGTTTGCTGAGTAGTGGATCTTGAACATGTTTCCTGTTCGGTGCGGAAACGCGGTTTTGGTCGCTGGAATCTCGCTCATCCTCCCTCCGTAAGGGTTCCAAGCCGTCGTCACGTTCTGGTTCTCTAATAAAACCTTGAATATCGACTCTAAACCGGTTCTTGAAATCTGTTTATGCACGTAATCGGATTTTCTCTCGAGGTAGATTTGCCTTTGCGGGATCCGGTATAGCATAACTGATGTTAGTGCTGAGCCGAGTGGGATATTGAGCAAGAACAGAACCGATTCAATCCATTTCATTTCTATACATTCTGTTTTATTCAGGCCAAACTGAGGGAACTTCGCGTTCATGATTTCAAGAAGCTTCGATGA
The DNA here is from genome assembly GCA_900406555.1 of Pseudoturritis turrita. Lineage (NCBI taxonomy): Eukaryota > Viridiplantae > Streptophyta > Magnoliopsida > Brassicales > Brassicaceae > Pseudoturritis > Pseudoturritis turrita. The sequence continues at coordinate 781,909 of OVBL01000596.1, read as the reverse complement.
GTTTCCGAGGTACATTCCCATGAAAGAAGCCTTCACGGTTTTGTTGCTTGCGCCTAAAGTTAACATTATGAATAGATCGTTGTCGATCTTGTATGCGATCTCTTGCCATTTAGCTACAAGTTCCGTGGTGTTCACGCCTCTTCTGTTTCCGATCGTTTCAACATTAAAGACTGTGACTTTCTCTGGCACCGGAACAAGCTTGATCTTCCAGGCTAAGACAACACGGAAACTAGCAGCTCCACCACCTCGTAAGACCCATAAAATGATAAAAGATCTTCTCTCATTGAGCTCCGACGCAAGACTCTCCTGTTAGCATCGATGATCTTAGCGTCTATAATGTTATCAATCGACAAACCGTATTTTCTCATCATGTTTCCGTAACCGCCACCGCTAAAATGCCCTCCGGCGCCTAAACCGTGGCAGATTCCATCGTTGCTTTTGTTGGTGATTCCGTTGTAGATTTCTCCAAGCGTAGCACCGGATTGGACCCACGCGGTATCGAGTTTAATATTGATCTTGATAGACCGGAGATTGAACATGTCTAGTAACGAAGGTTACGGACATAGTTGTTGAGGATTGTGGTGAAGTTAGGGTTTTGTTGAGTGTATAAGAAGTTTTGGATTGGAGATTTTGGATTTGAAGGTTTGAAATCGGTGATGCATTGTGCGAAAACGTCATTGAGTGTTGGTGGCGATACGAATGATGTTGGGATTGTCAAGAGATAAATGGTTGTGATTAGGGTTTGGATTGTTAGAGATTTCATTTTCTCTGTTTCATTTTTTTTTCAACCAATTTTGTTGATTATGGTTTGGAAGATTTGTTTAGGGTTCTGCATCCAAAGTCCAAAGTTTGTAAATCTAATAGCCATATAAAATCAAACTTGATTTACAAATGACAGATAAATAAGACTTACACAACATACATCACATTATACAAGATTGTTTCACTAATCAATATCATCAAATACATATAAATACTATGGTAAGACAGGAATACTCTGTTCGTTCCTGAAGAAATTACCACTATCAACCCTCGTCTTGATCTTCACCAACCTATCGAAATTTCCTGCGAAATATTTCTTCCCGTAACGTTTACTTTGAACATAGCTCTTGATTTTCCCGTCGTGAGAATTAATCCCCAAATCAACATCACGATAATTGAAAAACGATTGTCTCGGATTCTTGGAAACAAACCGGGTCATGAACCGGTACAACTTCCTTGTCAAATCCAAATACCGGTTCGTTAATCTATCTTCTCTCCAATTCGCACCGTACTGAATCTTCCATAGATTCCCTTCTCTGTGTGGAAACGGAGTCGCCGTCGACGGAATCTTCGCCATTACTCCGCCGTATGGATTAAAAGTCAACGTCGGTATTTCAAGCTCGATCATTTTCTTCCAAATCGATTCTAAACCGGTTATTGAAATCGGTTCACGGACGTAATCCGATTTCCTCTTGAGGTAATTCACGGTTTGATTCCTCTGTAGCAGAGCTTTTTCCGACGAACCCACTTGGAGATTTGTCCAGAAAAGCACTGATTGGATCCAGCTCGTTTCGGTACAGTCAGACCGGACCAAACCCAATTCTGGGAATCTCCGGTTTAATATCGACAGAAGCGTCGATGTGTCTCCGAGGAACATAGCTATGAAAGTTGCTCTAACGGTCTTTGCAGACGAAACGGTGCCGTTTACGACGTCGATGACTGCTCTTATGAATAGCTCTTCGGGAAGCTCCGGCACGACTGTTTGCCACCGGTGAACGATCTCCGTCGCGTTTTGCTGTAACGTCCGGGAGATTCTGAAAACGGTGACGTTTTGAGGGATTTCGACGAGGTTTATTTTGTAGGATAAAACGACGCCGTAGCTTCCTCCTCCTCCTCCGTTTATTGCCCAGAAGAGATCCTCTCCCATCAATTTTCTATCCAAAATTTTTCCTGAAATTTTTAATAGAAACGTTATAATATACACTAATTTAAAATACAATAGTGATAAAAAAATGAAAAAAAAACACTGCAATAAAACCGGTTAATTAGTTAACTCTATGTTTGACTAATTTTTAACCGTATTAGTTGGAATAATTTTGGTCGGTTTAGAACCTTGACTAATTTTATCAAATTTAAGTAGCATGTAGATTTAGAAAGCTAGAGATATTGAATATATATACCATTGACGTCGACCATTCTTGCATCGATAGTGTTATCGACGGTGAGACCGTATTTTCTCATCATGTTACCGTAACCTCCGCCGCTAATATGGCCGCCCACACCAACCGTCGGACAAATCCCGGCGGGATAAGCTAGGGTTTTGCTCTTTTCCCATATATAGTAATAAACTTCTCCAAGAATGGCACCGGTTTGGACCCAAGCGGTTTTACTCGCCGGATCAACATCGACCGACCGGAGATTAAACATGTCTAGGACGAAAAACGGTTTGCGAGAGTACGAAACGTAAGACAAGCCGTCGTAGTCGTGGCCGCCGCTTCTGATCTTCATCTGAAGGTTGTGACCTCGGCCGCAAGTAACCGCGGCTTGAACGTGCGATTCATGTGTGGCGGCGATTATGAGGAAGGGTTTTGGAGTTGTGGAGGTGTTGAAGCGGAGGTTACGTATGTTGGCTTCTAGTACGGTGGAGTAGGAGCGGTTTCCGGCGAAGAACACGGCGGAGGAAATGGGATGTTTGGGGTCGGATTTTGAGGTTAAGCATTGTGTGAAGGTCTCGGAATATGCTAATGATGAGTTTGATTCCAATATGATGACGACAAAAAAGATAAAAGCAAGCAACGTAGTTCTTGAATATTTCATTTTTAGAGATCGTTGAAATGAAATAAAAATAACAGATTATGTTTATATGAATGTCGTTGAGGCTTTTAACGGTATTTATAAAATGATGATAGAGAAGATCAAATGTTTGACCAAGAAAAGTCAAAACGTGGGTTCAAGTTGTTTCAAAGATTTTGATTTTGTGTGATGATCGCAAAATGTTCTAGAAATTACTTTAAAATCGATAAAGAGTTGTATATATACAAAGAAATCAAAATGCGAAGTATGTTTAGGAAGTAATTAAAAAAATTGAAATAATTATAGTTAGATGCTAATTGATTTTTTTTTTTGTCAACAGCATAATAAATTTATTTACCCCAATTCAGTTATCTAAATTGGTGGTGATGTGTTTACAAAAGATACATCATAGTTAACTAATTGAGCACAATTTACTAGTTTATTGGTTTTGGAATTTAGAATGTGCGGGATGAGAGAGTGAAAAAAAAGAAAACTTCTTTTTTAGCTTCATTAATTCTTCAAAGTGAATTTCAAACGTCGGCCACTCTATTAATGTAGATACTATTTTCACCAGCTCAGAATAATCTATTGCGAAAGTTACTTTTGTCTTCTGCCGGCCGAGCATTAAGGCAATGCATTGTTAATTGGTCTGTATGTGATGGTTTTTGTAGTAGGAAAGATCTTGGATGAAACTCATATTAGTAGGACTTTAATTTTTGCAATAACACTTGGAATTAGTCGCGAATGAGTTGTGAATTATTATCCTATGAATCGATTAAGCATCCCCAAACACAGAAGTAATATATATTTTCTCTAACTATGAAAAAGCCACCAGGAGGACATTAATTAATTAAATCTAGTTTTAAATCACTGGATAAATATTATATACAAATAATAAAATACTGGATTCCTTTCGTTTAGATTTTAATATATTTGGCTTTCCTAGTGTGAATCGTTAGATTTCAGTGTTGTCTTTTGACAATTGGTTTTTGGTTCTGGTGTTAGTTTTTAACAGTTGGCTTTTGATTTCGGTGTCGTGTACTTTGACATCCGACTTTTGACTTGTACTTTGTAATCATTCTCGTTTTTAATATTTCAATCAGATGGAAACAAAATATACTGGATAAATTGCGTATAGCAATAGAGGTTGTATACGTAATTACAAGAGTGTTTTCTGATGAGAATTATATTGACTGAGATGTATAACATGCATGAAGGTTACACTTTAGCGACTAGTTTGACACTCGTATGGTTGACCCAAGAGTATTAATTATATTTATCATTGGAGCCGCAAATAGAGAATAGAGAATAAAGAATTAGAAGTGGATTGTAAATAATTATTAACTTATAACTGATAAGAATATTGATAGCACATTAATTCTTATATGTTATTTATAGATGCTTTATAACTTTAGTCTATAAATTGGAGAGAGAGAAAAATTAAGCTTTCCATCATAAAAATCTAAGAAAAGTTTAAAAATATTTCACACAAATAAATTAAAATAAAAGAAAGATATTAGTTTCTTATAAAAGAGTTTAAGTTTTTTTTTGTGTGTGGTATGTTGACGAAAGCACTTGCGAGGAGAAGTGCAAATCTTTCACAAGTTACAATATTTTAAAACAAATTCAATAAAGAAAAGGATCACTCGTCTAGTCATCAGTTTCTCTGATTACGAATACACTTTTTAAATAAAATTTTATATTAATGCACGTAAACATGGTGATGCCATGCATGCGTCATGGTGTCGTAATCATTTCAGCAATTTCTACAAAATTGATTTTGACTTTTAAACAAATGCAGCAATCATGTGATTAATCTGGCCAATGAAACCGAGCCTCTATTCTTCATCCAGTGAAATCTAGTCCTAATTTCTCGGGTTCAGATGCATTGATTTTTGAATTAAGAGGGAAAAGTTCATATAGAAAATTGAGAAATAACAAGAATAAAAACAATTAACAAATCTACCAAATTTGCTAATATGAAATATAATTATTGTCATTAGAAAAAGCACATGAAAAAGGAAGATTGTTGGAAGTTGAAAAAGGACAGCAAACAAGGAAATAAGCAAGAAGATGGTGAAGATCGGGTGACTGTCACCAAGGATCAGTTTCTTATTCTTCTTGAGAGTGATGCCATTAATGTTGCATGCCAGGACACCAGTTGAGTTGTTGATAGTGGAGCTACTACTCATACTACATCGCAGCGGGATTTGTTCTCTACCTATACTCCGGGTAGTTATGGTTCTGTGAGGATGGATAATGATGGTTTGGCTCAGGTTGTTGGCATTGGTGATATTTGCTTGGAGACCAGTATTGGTTCTAGACTTTTGCTTAAGGGAGTTAAACATGTCCAAGATATTCGGTTGAACTTGATTTCTACAGGGAAACTTGATGATGAAGGTTTTTATAGTTTATTTGGAGGAGGTAAATGGAAACTCACACGGGGTTCTATGGTTGTGGCTCGAGGTGATAAGTCTTCGTCTTTCTATTGGATGCAGCTAAGATCTCCAAAGACATTATTAATGCAGTGGAGAATGATGATGCCATGGAGTTGTGGCATAAGAGACTCGATCACATGAGCGAGAAGGGATTATCTGTGTTTTCAAAGAAGGAGGCTATTCCAGGTATCTCCGGTTTGCACTTGCAGAAATGTGCGCATTATTTTGCAGGAAAACAACACATGGTTTCGTTCAAGTCTTCTGCTCCTTCTAGAAAATCTGAGATACTTAATCTGGTGCATTCATATGTGTGTGGTCCAATGAAGACAAAATCTCTTTGCGGTGCATCATATTTTGTCACATTCATTGATGATCATTCTAGGAAGTCGTGGGTTTATACTATGAAGACTAAAGATCAGGTTTTGGGATATTTCAAGCATTTTATGGCATTAGTTAAGAGACAGATGGGAAAGAAGTTGAAGTGTACCCGCAGTGATAATGGTGGAGAATATTCTGGACCATTTGATGTTTATTGCATGGAACATGGTATTATGCATCAGAAGACACTCCATAGTTGTATGGGTTGGCCGAGAGGATGAACATGACTATTGTCGAGAGGATTAGATGTTTGATTTCAGAGTCAGGTTTGGTGCATACTTTCGGGGGTGAGGCTTTAAGCACAGTTGTTCATGTGTTAAACTTGTCACCAAGTGCTCCATTGGAGAGTGATATTCCAGAGAGAGTTTGAACCGGTAAGGATGTTTCTTATGGTCATTTGAGGGTCTTTGGATGTAAGGAATTTGTACACATTCCCAAAGATGAAGTCGTGACAATGTGTGTTCATTGGTTATGGTCAAGAAGAATTTGGATACAAATTTTATGATCCCGTTGAGAAGAAGCTCATTAGGATAAGAGATGTTGTGTTCATGGAAGATCAGACGATTAAGGACATTGACAAGTCCAAAAAACCAGCTCAGAATTATGAGAGTTTGATTGATTCAGAGGTTACTCCTTCTACATCGGTCCACGATCAGGTTGAGGGTGAGGTTCATGTTGATACACCTGGTGCAGATTCTCTCGCACATGATGATGTCGGTATTGGTGATCATGGTGACGATCATGGTGAGACACCAACTACTGAGAACCAGCCTATTGTTAGAAGATCTGAGAAAGGTCCAAGACCGTCGACAAGGTATAATCCTAGTAAGTATGTATTACTTACTGATGGGGGAGAACCTGAAAGATTTAGTGAAGCTTTGGCGGATGAACACAAGGATAAATGGTTGAATGCCATGGGAGATGAGATGAAGTCATTTGATGAGAATGACACATTTGATTTGGTGAAGTTGCCTAAAGGTAAAAAGGCGTTGCTTAATAAGTGGATGTTTAGGGTTAAGCATGAAGAAAATAGTTTGCATCCTCGATACAAGGCTAGGTTGGTTGTGAAAGGATTCAACCAAAAGAAGGGAATAAATTATGATAAAATCTTTTCTCCTGTTGTGAAGATGTCATCCATTGGGGTTGTACTTGGAGTGACAGCGAGTCTTGATATAGAGGTTGAACAAATGGATGTAAAGACGGCTTTCCTTTCATAGTGATTTCGAGGAAGAGATTTACATGGGACAACCGGAAGGCTTTGAGAAAAAGGCAAAGAGGATTTAATTTGCCGCTTGAAGAAAAGTCTTTATGGAGTGAAGTAGGCACTGAGGCAGTGGTACAAGAAGTTTAAGTCAGTTATGGGAGAACATGGTTATAAGGAGACTACTTCTGATCATTGTGTGTTTGTGCAGGTATTTGGTGATGATGATTTTATCATCTTGTTGATGTATGTTGATGATATGTTGATTGTGGGCAGGAACTTGAGCAGAATTCATGAGTTGAAGAAGTAGCTTAGCAAGTCCTTTGTCATGAAAGATTTGGGTCCAACGAAGCAGATTCTTGTATAAGAATTGTTAGAGATAAAGGTGAGATGTTGTTTAATTTCACTTGTCTCAGGAAAAGTACATTGAGAAGGTACTTGAGAGGTTTTACATGGACAAGTATAAAGTTGTTAGCACTCCTCTTGCTACACACTTTAGATTAAGCAGTCAACAGAGTCTGTATACAGTTTCAGAGAAAGAAGATATGGCACGGGTTCTATATGCTTCTGCAATTGGTAGCTTAATGTATGCTATGGTTTGTACAAGACCTCATATAGCTTATGCTGTTGGTACAGTTAGTCATTTTCTTTCTAATCCAAGAAGAGAACACTGGAATACTATGAAGTGGATCTTGAGATATCTTCGAGGGACTACTAGTTTGAAGCTTACATTTGGACGTGATAAGCATTTGCTTGTTAGTTATACTGATGCTGATATGTATTGGGATATTGATTCCAGAAAGTCTACTTCGGGTTACTTGGTAACATTTGTAGGGGGAGCTGTAGCATGGCAATCAAGGTTACAAAAGTGTGTTGCACTTTCTACAACTGAAGCTGAGTTCATAGCCACAACGAAAGCTTGTAAGGAGTTGTTGTGGATGAAGAATTTTCTTGAGGATATTGGTTTCAAGCAAGATAAGTATGTGTTGTTTTGTGATAATCAAAGCGCAATTCATCATGGAAGAACTCTACATTTCATTCGCGTTCAAAGCACATTGACAGGAGGTATCATTGGATACGTGATGTGGTTGCTTCTAAAGAAGTGGAACTTTCAAAAGTTCATGCGGATGATAATGGAGCCGATATGATGACGAAGTCATTGCCGAGAGAGAATTTTGAAATTTGTCGAGAGATAGCCGGAATGGCTGTTTCCTCAACCTAGTCGGAGGGGGAGTTTGTTGGTTTTCCTCCTAGTGGAGAAACCAATTGGGTTTGATTAGGAAGAACCAAAATTGGGCCTATTATAATCCATGAGGTTGTTATTGGGATTGGGGTTATGAGGGAGTATATACTACTTTTAACCTGATTTTTTGTGCAGGGAAAAACCAAGAAAAGAGAGGAAATTTTCGTAGGCAAAGAAGAAGAAAAACAGTTTCGTCAGGATTTATTCAAGAGAACGTTTGGAGGCTTAAACGTGCTCCGATCTGGCTGAAATTTTTTGGGTAGCTTCATGACTCAGTGTTCTTGAGATTCAACGGTAGAGATTGTGTTTCAACGGTTGGTTCGTCGCAAATAAGAGTTTTAGTGGGGCTGTTCGCTGCAGTTGCGAGTTCAGATTTCAGACTGTGTTATCTTGAGTGTTTGGAAAATCTGACGGTGAGTTCTTTTTGGATTGAGCTTAAATTTTTCAGAAGTCTTTACTCATTTATCTAGGGTTTATACGGTGAAGATCTGATTTGGTGACAGGAATTCGAGTGAACTTAGGATCGTTTGGAACTGCTTATTTCTAGGCTCTTGTATTGCTCTCTTGTGGTGTTTTCTTGTGTTGAAGATTGCTCTTGGAGCATGAGTCTCTGAATCTTTTTTGTGGGAACAGGGAGGACGTTTGTTATAACTCATATTCATTTGATATAGTGGATTTTTGAGTTGACAACGGTCTCGTGGTTTTTACTCCTTACATCGAGGAAGTTTTCCACGTAATTTTTTTTCCGTCTCATTTACTTTACTGTTTTGAATTGCTGCTGCCATATTCTATATTTTTTTCACATATTCACAGAAGTGCGAGTAACTTTATTGTGCTACGCCGTTAGTGCTTGTTTTTTTCCAACATGATATGCACCAATAACAACACAAAGACTAGCCTTTGTGGCACTCTTTCTTTTCGCTGCGTATGTCCATTAGGCTAAGGTTAAATGCATCATCAGTCGGAACATAATAGTGTAAGGTTTTGGATAGTTATAACGACAAATTCGTTTGCGGATAAAACCGTTTTCTATTCATATTTTATAAATTTTTGTTTACATTGGTGTAGACTAAAAAAATCGAAATTTGGGTCACAATGGATTATTATATATCTCGAAATAAAACATCCTACATAGTTAGTGTAATGGGATTTTGATAAATATATAAGAAGCATGAACCAATTTATTTATAATCAATTGGTTTTGAGTTGAAAGTTCATAAACCTTTGTTAATGGTATAATATGTAAATGAATTAGTTTGTGCGTTCCACTTTAACAATTTAAACCCTAAATCTTTTATCTACATTGTTCAATATTTAAAATATTGATCGATTAGCCAAACTCTTCTTTGTGGTTAAATGCTAAAAAATCAAGTCAGCTCATATGTCTTTATGTTGTGTTGATCGTTACAGGCATCGTGAATCTTCTAGATTACCTATTTTTATTCCCCTTATTCTTTTAGTTTAATGAAAACTTTTTATTTTATTTTTAAGGAGTGGTGCGAAAAAGGAAGTTTATGTTTTAATTTACATCAGTTTCATAAATAACGTTTGTACCATAGATAATTTTATAGCTAGAATTTATAGATTTTGTGATTTATATATAGATTTTACTTTTAAAAGTTTTTTTTATTCAGTTAAACCGTCTATTTATAAATTTACAGTTGTCGAAAAGAGGAGAGAAGAAGGCAAGTGAACGAGTTAAACTAAAGTGAATACAGAGAGGCTGAAAGTCATTAAAGCATCGTAGGCTTCATAGCTTTGTGGTTTCGTCCAGATAACGATGATTGTTAAGATGAGTTTTTATCTAAAAATTAGGATGTACATTTTGGGTATCAAGACTGGGATTAGCGGGCGATAGACAAAATTGGGAATTTGAATATTGAAGAACATTATCCAAAATATTTCTATTAAAATATGGGATGAGAAATTCGGGTAATGGGACGGAAAATTCAATAAGGTAATTTAAATACTCAATCCCATATCCTATTTTGTTTTTGTATATGTTGAGGTAAATTAAACTATCCCAAATAAATAATTATTTGAACGAAAAAGAGTATAGGACGGGAAATTCGAGATAAATATAGCAGCGAACAAGGTCGTAGCAAAGAGCAGCCGATCCAACAATACCACGGCTTTCCATATGCTCAACCATCTGTATATGGCCTCATCGGTTTTACCTTCTTTCAACAGAGTATTAACAAGAACCGATCACAAGTAGAGATGTTTACTCTTTAGCAGGATATTCAAACACTAATAATGTTAAGGACAAAGAGCCCACAAAACACTATATGCTAGAGCATTAGGGATACAAATTCACCACTCAATCGCGTTGATATGCAACATTAATTGTTATAAGAAGAAGAGATATTTAACCTCCACGACGAGGCCAATAAGTGACAGGAGAAGGCTTTTGTCCTCGTTGCTTCAACTGTTGCAATACCCAGAATGCTCCTTCCCACTGCTTCCGTTGAACACATGCATTGAGCACTTGTGGTGAATAGATATCAAGCATCCGCATTAGACTAGTCAACGAATGTTTCAAGGGATAAATGTAGGCTATATATAGATATCTTCATAAGAATGAGACAATTATAAATTACTGACCGCATTGTAAACAACATCGTCAGGTTCAAGCCGGGGATCCCATTTTTCAAGTGTCGTAGGCTTCAACTTCTTCTTAGGAGGAGATTGCATTGCGTCAATCACATGAAAGAGTTCCTTGATATGCCCAGCTTGTCCAAGTGTGACTGCAATTGAAATGTATGCTACCATATCCGGATATGATGAAATTTGTAACTGGTGATGAAAAACACAAATTATACTAGAAGCAACAAGAATACATACAAGCATGGCATAAGGGTTTTACCAGCATAGCATGGAATACATTGAGAGCTTCCACAAGCCTCCTTTACTTACCAAGCACATTTACTAGCGCAGTTGTATAGATAGATTCTAGATCCAAAATGGTAAAATTTGTCAGCATTACGTTTTTTTTCTACAACTGAATTCAAACAAGTTACCAATGCAGTATATCCACAACTCACTTTTTTAGAATAGTCGGTAAAACAGTTTACCTTAGCTTGTTCGATTTGTAAGCGGTCTTGCCTTTGAAGCCACTCGATTGACTTGAATAACTCGTCTCTAGTTTCCTAGTTTCCCTAGAAACAGGATCAATCTCATTATAGTGCAGTACGTATATCTGATTCTTGCACTCCAAATCGCCTTGGAAAACAGCCACTCAGGCATATTGATGTCTGCACCATTCAACGGCCTAGCGAAATAAACTTCCTTGACATAACTTGAGCTGAATTTGATTAATATTTTCATGAGAAATGTACTAATCTCACCTCCTAATTTCATCTGGAGTAGCATATAACCAAATCAAATTTCTCTTTACCAAATCAAGATAATAACTTAAAAACACACACTTTTGCCAACTTATCGATTCTGTTTTCCATTTCGACTCGTCAAGTAGCTGGCTTTGTCCACTATGTCACTGTACTCATCGGAAAATGACACAAGCTATCATCTTTCTTAGCATCCATTCTCCTGGTTCTACTTCTCAAATCATTCCGAATCACCATTTCCACCACCACCATCCTCAACTTTATCTTTGAGAAATCTATCAAAACTTCCGTCACCAGATTTTTGCAACCAAACCTCCTTCATGAGAACATTACACTTTGTCTTCTTCAAATTAAGACGCACGAATCGCTCGCCGTTGAGGAAAAATCGGTTTCCAGCAAAAAAATCGACTTTCATCTAAGAACGAGGTGTTCACAAAAGCTCATTCGTCGAACGAAATCACATCGCCATTTTTGTATCTTCACTAAAGCTCATCGTCGTTCGTAGGGGTGGACGTTTTGGTTTTCGGTTTGGTTACAGACGGTTTTTTGGTTTTTCGGTTTTACAAAAACTCAAACCATATAAAATCGTTTGTAATTCGGTTTGGTTACGGTTCGGTTTTTTCGGTTTTCGGTTTCTTACAAAAACTCAAACCATATAGAAACAGTTTGTATTTCGGTTCGGTTTGGTTTCGGTTTATTTCATGATATTAGAAAGAAAAAAATATCTATACAAAATAAGTTGTAGATAAAAAATTTAAGGTAGATCAAAATTATAAAAAGTTTAACATAAATGTGAACAAAAAATATATAAAAATTAAAGAACATAATCGAAATCAAATAAGTTGTAAACTAAAAATATAAATTAATCTTATTAAAACTAGTAGGTAAGTGGAAGGAGAAAACTAGAAAAAAACTCTTATTATCATGTAGTCTCTTTATAATGTAGTTATAATAGCCAAACTTAACAAAACTAATAATAATATTATAAAATTTATTTGAAAAACCCGAAAATCCGAACGGTTTTAAATCGAAACCAAAATAGTTTTAAAATGGTAACCAAACGGATTTATTGATGAAACCGAAACCGAACCGAAACACCTAAAACTAAATTAAATTAAAACTACCTGACGTTTCTTTACAGGAGACAACAACGTGGCGTAGTTTTTAGTATAAAGAAACGGGACGGGATGTATATACTGGAGGGGCATTTTCGTCAATAACTTAAAATATATAAACAAGAGTCGAAGTTAATTTTTGAGGGTTTTGCGGATCCGTCGAATTTCTCTCTTCGTCTGCCGACACAGAGAAGAAGAAGACGTTGGAGACTCCACAAGCTTAAGCCTTTCGAGTTTTTTTCGACTTCTATTTTCCTGTTTCGGCGAAATTCCCTATATTATCTGGAGCCTTGAGCTGCTTAGCTAAGTGAAGCATAGCGAGTATAATTGTTCATCGTTGTGAGTTCTCTAACCTTTGGTGGGTTTTGGGTTTTGAGAGCGGCTGTTTCCTAGTTTTAGAAGCAAATTGTTAGGATTTCTTAAAGGGGTTTATACATAATCTACTGTTTCTCTTTATACTTTGTGTTTCAGTCTTTGTTCTTTCAGTTTTGTTTTTTGTTTTGGTTCCCTTGTTCTAAATTCGAAGTCCAGTTTACCTCTGATAGATTTCATTGAGTTAATGTAGAAGCTTTGAGGGATTTGCTTTCTTATACTTACTTGTTCCTCGCTTACTGTATGAATGGAGAAAGTTATGTTTAATTCTCTATCCTCATTTGAAAAATCTGGTTATTTTCCTGCTCCTTGAATCTTTTTTAATAGAGGAGATGAAAAGTTGATGTAGAAAAGATTTCTCCAGGGGTTTTGGCTCTGGGTATATGCTGCCTTAGTCTTGCATTTTTGATGGATTGTTTTGTTCTTTAGTAGTTAAAATTAGGCGATTTTGGCTCAGCACCAGCTGTGAGAATGGGAGCGGATGAAGTTACGAATGTTCCTTTTGGCTCAAATGCAGTGGACAACTCTGGATATAGTGACACAGCTTTGGTCGATGCCGTTAGAAATGCCCTTGCATCTGTCAAAAATGTAAGTGCTGCACAAGTAATGCTTCTTCCACATGTTCACATATGTGTGTGTACTGTGCCGCATGTGTATGTCTGTGCTCTTTTTCCGTAATGGCCGTGTTCTCTAAAAAGAATTTCCTTTATTAAATCCAGGGGAACTCTGAGCTTTATACCGAAATTGTTGGAGCTATGTACCTTAAAGAATATTCTGATTCCGATGCAGTGGCACAGCTTGAGGTGTGTATTTTCCTCATATGACATTCAACTCTTGTTTTTTCTTTCTTGTTGCTAAGATATCTTCATTTTCATTCGTTTTGCAGGTACTCTTGAAAAGTCTATCAGGTTCTGTTGCTTGCATAGATGTTGTTCACCATCGAGATCTTCTTTCTTCTGTAAGTTTTTATTGCATGAGCTTACAGTTTAATATATATTCCTGTTTAAGACAGGCCCCTAACGTTTCCTCTGAATTTTCACCCCATTTACTGTAATTAGTTTTTTAGAATGAGCTTGTGGGATCACAAAGCTAATGTCATGGATGCATTGGTGGGCCTAGTCATATCACTGGTACACAGCTCAGCAACTATTCCACACGGCAATGAATATATAATCTGGTTGAAGAGCTTAACATTTTGTGCTTTTGTTGTTTTCCATCATCAGGCTGCTACTAGTGGAAAGTATCTGGACTCTTGTTTGAATATGCTTATAAGTAATTTCATTCCCCCTCCTTTTGTGATGCGTAAATTTTCGCAACCCCGTATACTCGTCAAGAAGTTGGATGTTCTTTCCCGGGTGCATGCAGCCCTTCAGAAAATTTCTTATTTGGTTCCTCTTGCTCCCTCGAGATTAGTTCCCATACTCGTCCAGAGAATGCCTAAATTGCACGTAAAGGACCCAGTAAGTTTTTCTTGTGTTAAAAATCTAGACAATGCAACGGTAATGCGGTAAGCTTATATCGGTGATAAAAAAAAAGAGAACTATCTTATTATCTTGCAGTTGATAGTGACATATGTGGAAAACTTGTTGAAGTTGGAGAATAGCTCAATTGGAAAAGTTGTTGGTAGCGTGATTCTTATGGTGGTGATGGAGAGGTTGCGAGATTTGGATGTAAGTGGATAGAATATGCTTCATAAATAACTGTTTATATAAATGTAGCCAGTAAGTAAAGTGTTAAGTGAATGATATGCTGGAGCATCTTTGTAGTTGGAGATTGAATGGGATGATATTCTCCAAGATGACTCTAGTAGAGGCATGTTTGATATGGAACTTGAAGATGCGGTTGAAGACACTATGAATGAAGGGGACGTGGTAGGGTCTTTTTTTTGGCTATTTATGCAGAATCCAGAATCTTGACTCTGTTTATTAATTATTGAAAGTTGGTAGATTACAAGATGCCTTTTTCTCTTACTGTGAAAATTTGGACTTGATCTCTGGTTTCCTGGAGAGGTATATGCCATCATTCATAAATTTGGTTTCTCTTTGCAGGTCGCAGTGGGGTCTCAAAATCAAAATACTTCAAATGGAAATGTAGTCTCTGAGTTGTTGGACAAATTGATGTCCCTATCTTTTGATCATCTTGAATCCTGTAGACTTGCTGGTCGTTTGGATGAGGTATGGCACCAAAATGGTACTTCATCAACATATCTTTCCTTTCCCTTGTGGGAGATTCATAAATCTTTTGGCGGTTCTGTTTTTCATGATTTTGGCGTAGGTGTTTGAAATCCTCTTTGAGTCCTTTGAGAACTTCATTCTGAACACGTACAAATCAAAATTTTCACAGGTAGGCGTCATAGCTATCACCTTACATACTATAGAATTCGTCATTCTAGGCTTCTTACACTAGTTCATTGTCGGCATGAGATGTCTTGATTTAGACTCACTTTGCTTTCATTTGCAGTTCCTGATGTTCTACGCGTCCTCACTAGATCCTGAAAATTGTGGTGTGAAATTTGCCAGTAAGCTGTTGGACATATATCTCTCCAGCAACAAGCCTCGACTTACAAGGCGAGTTTAAGTTTGTCCATTATGGTAAATATTCTCTGCATGATATTATGATAATATTGTTCTAAACACCACTTGTATATGGTTTTGTTTTCTCCCCTTACTTAACAGGATGAGTGCAGTGGCTTATCTAGCTAGCTACTTGTCTCGTGGAAAGTTTTTGCCTGATTCTTTTGTGGCTAGCATGTTGAAAAGGTACAAAGAGATGGCAAAAAAAAGGGGGGATTGTTTTTGATCTGATTCATGTTTCAGTCTGGTGTAACATTGTTTCACTTTGATCTGATTCATGTTTCACTATGTTGTAGCAAACTTGAATTGCAAAAAAAGCGGACATTGTTTTTAATCTGATTCAAGTTTCACTTTGTTGTAATTGTAACATTGTTTCTCTTGTGTCTGAAAATCCTAGATTGGTGGACGAGTGTGCGGATTATTGCAGAACATGCGATGATGATGTTAGGCCTGAAGCTCATCAAGTTTTCTATTCTGGATGTCAGGTATAGTCCAAGTGTAGAAGCATCTTGTTGTTTTTTATTGTTCAAAAACTCTTCTGTGAAATCATTGACGTCTCTAGTTACCAATCATTGTTAAAGATCTTACCCTTGTAAGTCTTGAAGAATTTTGACTATCTGGGTTAGGAATCATACGCTATTATGTAATGTATCACTTAAATTTATTATGACTGTAGGCAATCTTGTACGTGCTATGCTTCCGGATGAGATCCATCCTGGATGTTCCTCGCTTCCAACCACAGCTTGCACCATTGGAGTCAATTTTATCTCACAAACTAAACCCATTGATGGTGAGCTTACACTATCTTTTTTTTGTTTCCTCTCATAGCTCAGCTGTTCTATGAAGTGGTTTTGGACTCCTAAAGTATCAAATGTATTAAGCTTGCACCAATTTCTTTTATGTGTGAACAGGTATGCCTTCCATCTGTAGTTGCCGAGTTCCTTAAACAAGCCAAAGCTGGTGGTCTATTCATTGTCTCAGAAGCCTTCATTTTCGATGACCTTCTTGAGTCTGAGCTTTCCCGTGCCTTTGGCGGGTTTGAGAGGCTTGATACATTCTTCCCGTTTGACCCGTACTTGTTGAAAGAATCTAGCAGGTTTCACTATCTTAACTCTTTTTCTCTTCTGAAGTGAACCACAAATCAATATGAGAAACTTATAAAAAAAAGGTTTTTGTTTTCTTGTCAAATCTTGAAGCTTTATCTCCAAGAACTTCATGTACTGGTCAAATGTGAAAACAACTTATGACGAAGATGATGACGATGAGCTTTGTCCTGAGGTCATAGTGAATGGAGATGCGGACAGTGAGGAAGACTGCGATGATGACGTAGATCTCGATAACGAGATGAACAAGATGTCGATAACGCCTAAACACTCCTTCATGCTCGAAACAGAGAGACTGTTGAAGATGCCTTCTAGAATTAGACCATCCACTAGTCCTCCTGAATCCTTCTGAATCTGATGTAGGGAATCCGATTTTGCAAATTAGGGTTCTTAATTCAATCTCTTTGCAAGTGTGTAAAAAGTCTTATCAATATGGAAAGCATTATTGACCAAACCATAAAGTATGGAAACTTTTGGACATGAATCGAAGTTATTAATGAATCGTAGACAGAAGAAGTACTAATGTTTCATATTTCATTTTTTTGAAGAGTAAGAGGTCTTTTAAGATTTATAAAAAAGTTTTTGATTAATTTTGAAAACATGAATATTATTGCTGAAATGTTTTAAGTGGTTCTTAGTTCTTACAAAATAGAAATCTGACATCTTTGCTTTCTACTAATTTGGTTAAGTAGAATCCGAAACGAAATACACTCTCATACCCTTTTTAATCCGAAACCTGATTTTTAATTTTCGCCTACCCTTTTTGATAATTTGGTTTACTTTTGTCCACAATTGGGTTATTCTTTAATTTGGTAAATGTCCCCCGCCATGGTTGGTGATAAACCGGTAAAATGTCTGTCCGATTTAGACCGGTACGGTATTGTAAAACCAGCTGACGAATCTCACTCTTTAACCTCGGCGTCTGCGTCTATAGCTTCTTCTTCTGTTTCGTTTCAATCAGCAAACAAAACAAAAACCCTAAAATCTCTCTGCTTCGCTTCTCTTTGAGAAATATGCCTCCGAAAGCCAAAGCGAAGGATGGAGCTCCCGTTGAGAGGCCTATTCTTGGCCGTTTCTCTTCTCACCTCAAGATCGGAATCGTAAATCATCTCTCTTATCTGGGTTTTTTTTTTCTCGGATTTTTTTTTTTTTAGATTCCAAGTTGATTCACTGGGACAACAAGAATGGAAGCTTATTAGATCTATTAACTCATACAGAGTGAAATGAACATTAGTGATACATGAGGATTTGGTTGGTTTCGTTGTGTTTTTTGCTGTGCTTACAGTGATTTAAGGTTGATTGTTGAATTTTTTGGGGATACGATGATGTAGAGAATCATAGCCTGTAACTCACCATGGATTTTGTATGTGACGATGCAGGTTGGGTTACCAAATGTGGGAAAATCTACCCTTTTCAACACTCTTACTAAGCTTTCGATTCCTGCTGAGAATTTCCCATTTTGCACCATTGAGCCTAACGAGGCACGTGTGAATATCCCCGATGAGAGGTTCGATTGGCTTTGCCAATTGTATAAGCCAAAGAGTGAGGTAAGTTTGTAACTTTTATATTTCATGACTTGCTGCTACGGAAAGTAGAACATGGCATTGCTCAAGCTGACTTCTGCCTATTTTGATGCCTCAGATTCCAGCTTTCTTGGAAATACATGACATTGCTGGGCTTGTTAGAGGCGCTCATGAAGGACAGGGACTTGGAAACAACTTCTTGTCTCATATTCGTGCAGTTGATGGAATTTTCCATGTTTTACGTATGCATTTTCCTTATTATTTTTTTCTCTCCTAGTGCCACCTTAGTTTCAGTGTGTTTTGTGGTTGAAATGGTGATTTGATGCATAAATTGGACTGTACATGCTGCTTGTGCTGTATTAAATTCCTAATTGAGCAATAGGACAAAACCCAGGCTTTTCAATGAGACTGGCTAAAAACTATTATATTCTACTTATAGGGGCATTTATTTTCTCTCGATTGCATTTTCTGTGTCTCTGTTCCTGAACAACCGAGATATTTTTTTATTAGTTTTTGATAATAAGATATCTTGGCAATTCTATTCTGGTTAGTAACTTTTCGTCTGAACATGTGCAGGTGCTTTCGAAGATCCTGATATCATCCATGTCGATGACATCGTGGATCCTGTTAGAGATTTGGAGACCATAACTGAAGAATTGCGGCTAAAGGTGAAATAAATCTATTACAGATATTAACTTCTAGATCTCTGGATTCCTTTCTGTGTATCTTAATGTAGTTGTCTGTTGTTTGTATTAGTTAGATATTGTTCATTTCATCCATTGTTATTTGGGTTTCATACTGAACTGTTTGGTGCAACTTTAGGATATTGAATTCGTTAAAAGGAAGGTTGAAGATGTCGAGAAGAGCATGAAGAGGAGCAATGACAAGCAGCTAAAAGTGGAACTTGAGCTCTTGCAAAAGGTATGCTTATGAATTGTTAACCATGCAGTCTTGTTCTGTGAATGTTATTGGTCATTAATTATTAATTGGCTGATAAAATGATTGTACCTCTCGAGAACAGGTAAAAGCTTGGCTGGAAGAAGGAAAGGATGTCCGTTTTGGGGACTGGAAAGCAGCTGATATCGAGATTTTGAACACTTTCCAATTGCTTTCCGCAAAGCCCGTTGTTTACTTGGTGAGTAATCTTGAACGCTCATCCCTTTTTGTAATCATTTTTTCTATCAGTATAGATTCTTTTGCTTCTTTGATATCTATGGTCGACAATTTTGTTTCAACAAATTTTCTCGCCTCAGCTTACAAAATGTAGAGGCATTGTCTATTTTCTGTAACACTGTTTACTCGCAAAGTTAACTATATAATGTATTCTTTGGCTTTTTCTGATCTCTATGGTTAACAAGTTTGTTTCAACTAAATGTTTCATCTCAGCGTAGGAATTATTAAGGGATGTTGTTTGGACTTTTTGTGATCACTGATTGCTCTGAAATTTAACTTACAGATTAACATGAATGAGAGAGACTACCAGAGGAAGAAAAACAAGTTCTTGCCTAAGATTCATGCTTGGTACTTACATATATCCCTTCACAAACTATGTTGAATAATAAGTAAACATTTTCCCCCTTAGTATACTTCTCCTAAGCTAAAAATATTTTTTTCAACGTTATGTAGGGTTCAAGAACACGGTGGTGATACTATGATTCCTTTCAGTGGTGTTTTTGAAAGGAGTCTCGCTGATATGCTCCCAGACGAAGCAGCAAAGTATTGTGAGGAGAACAAACTGCAAAGGTTGGTAATAAAGGAATGGCATAGCCTTCCATCAAATGAATAGTTGCTCCTGAATCCTGAAGATGATTTTCTTTATGAACCCCGTTAAAGTGAATCTAATGACCATTGCTGCTTTGACAGTGCTCTTCCGAGGATCATCAAAACTGGATTTTCAGCCATTAACCTCATATATTTCTTTACAGCAGGGCCTGATGAGGTATTACAATTTCACTTTACTAATAATTTACTTGGCTTCACAACTTCTTTAGTCTCTATTTCTCTGAGATGTTCTTCTGAGCATTATTTTTCTGTAATGAGCTATTTGATAGTGTATGGCCTGTGTAAAGTGGCAAGTAGTGCATTTGCTGGTTTAAAAAATACATCCACCAATAATATTTTGTTTTGCAGGTGAAGTGCTGGCAAATACGACGGCAGTCAAAGGCTCCTCAAGCTGCAGGGGCCATTCATACTGATTTTGAGAGAGGATTTATTTGTGCCGAGGTTGCCTTCTTCTCATTTCTCTTGATGCTTGGTCAATTCACTAGTTTTTTCCTACCCTAAAATTTACGCATCAAGCCTTTTTCCTCCAGGTTTTACTGACTTGTTCTGTTAAAGAGTTTCCATAATCCTTCACTTGTTTTCCTATGCTTGCATATTCTCATATTCATCTTGGTGTTGATTTGCTATCAATGATTTGGATCTACGCATGCCTGTAGATATCAAAGCAGAATCCAAATGCAAACCATATATAGATTTATCAATTTCAGAAACAAATCAATTGTTTACCTGAGTTGAATGCTCTGTCTGTTTTCAAATTCGATGTGGTTTATTCCAATGTTGTTCATGACACAGGTCATGAAATTTGAGGATCTCAAGGAGCTTGGCAATGAAACTGCAGTCAAGGTACTTGTCTAAAACTCTCTTTCCACCTCCCATCTCTCAAGGTTTCTGGAGTTCGTAGCCTTTAAAAACATACATGAAGATGTGAAGGAAGCTCTCGATTATTTATTATATTCTCGTTCTGCTGATGAAAATCTCTATGGTTCAGAGTTGACAGTTAAATCTAATTTACAATCCTATAAACTAATGCAGGCCGCAGGAAAATACAGACAGGAGGGGAAAACATATGTTGTTCAGGACGGAGATATCATTTTCTTCAAGTTCAACGTTTCCGGTGGTGGGAAGAAATGAGATCCATCCGTCTTACCTATGCGCGGTATCCTCTCTGGATCTTGAAAGCTTTATCCAGTTCCGAGAGAGGAACCAAATTGTATTTTCTGTTTCTGAAAGTTGCAGGTTTTTATTGGCTTACCAAACACATAAGTATCTGTAACTCTTTGTTCCTTTTTGCAGTTTATCTAAGACATGTCTTTGACTTGTGACAGAGCATTAAGCCTACTGATCTTGTAGAACTCTTTCAATAAGTTATCTCTACTGTTTTGAAACCTTAGTTTCTACCGAAGGAAACAAATGGAAACAAATACCTTAAAAAGCAAATTATATTTGCAGTGTCATCAATATTACAAGTTCCAATACTAAGAGCTTTTGGATGGATCATAATCAATAAAAACAAAAGAACAAAAGAATTATTTTTCGGAGCTGGTCGAATCCATTGCTTCATCTACACCATGTTGCGAAGAGTTGATCCTGTTTGGCTCTTCTCCATTTCTGACGAATCTTGATTGGAACAAGCTTGAAGAGTAGAGCTCTCCGGCGCTTCTTCTAGTGCTTGGCTGCTTGAAAACGAGTTTTCTCCATTCTGTTTGCGGAGCCAAGCTTCATGAAGCTGCAAAACATACTCCAAGTGCCATAAAACTTCTCCCATCATTGGCCTATTCTTCCCTTCATCCGCTAAGCACTTCTCTGCTATCTCCCCATACTTCTCCAACGATTCAGGACTGTAGTTTCCCTTCAGGTTTGGGTCGATGATTGACTCGAGAGATCTCTGTTTTTGCCAGCTTAAAGCCCATTCCGCGAGGTTGATCTGGTCTTTAGGCAAAGTCGGGTTTATAACAGCTCGAGCACAAACAGCTTCAAACAACACAACGCCGAAAGAGTACACATCTGACTTCTCTGTTAACTGTTGCCTCCTGAAATACTCCGGATCAAGATATCCGAAACTTCCTTTCACCGCTGTACTGACATGAGTATGGTCCATGGAAGGTCCAGCTTTCGACAGCCCAAAATCAGACATCTTCGCCACAAAGTTCTCGTCTAGTAATATGTTTGTTGTCTTGACATCTCTGTGAATGATTCCTCTCTCAGAGCCTGTGTGAAGGTAATGCAATCCCCGCGCAGAGCCTATGCAAGCTTCAAGCCGTTGCTTCCATGATAACGGAGGAAGGTTGCTTCCAAATAGATGGCTCCTCAGAGTTCCATTTGCCATGTACTCATAAACCAGGATCATCTCGTTGTGTTCATCGCAGAACCCGATCAAAGACACAAGATGCCTATGCCTAAGCCTTGAGAGCATCACAATCTCGGTTTCGAATTCAGCAAGACCTTGCTGAGAATGTGGAGTGGCTCGTTTTATTGCTATGAGTGTTCCATCTTCAAGCTCTCCTCTGTAAACTTTACCGAACCCTCCAACTCCAATAGCTAAACCGTCATCAAAGTTCTTGGTGGCTGCACGAATCTCAGCTAATGTAAACTTTCTACCCATTGTAGATGCTGCAAGAGTGTTCAGTCTCAGCGAGCCTCCCGTTGCTTTGGCGTTTGCAGTACTGTTATTGACATGCAAGAACAACGGACGCCATCCGGGAGGATTGCTTTTGGATTCATTTGATTTATTTCGCGTTTTCTTGCAGAAACACACAACCAAACTTACCAAGAACGCGAAAAAAATGATAGTTGCTATAACAGCACCAACACTTATCCAAATAATCCGCATCTTCGAGTCATCTACCGAGTGACCAGTCGAATCAAACCTGAAGAGATGAGCAAGATTGCCATTTTTGCTGAGCTTGAAAATCTCAAGACCACTCAGAAGAGCATCGGTTCCAGAAGCACCAACGGATGTGTCAGGTCCGAGTTGAACCCAGAGAATGTTGTTCTTCGAAGAGACCGGATCGAAGTAATCTTGATAAATAGCTTTGTTCTTCCCACCCGCGTGCGCATATATATCGAAATTACCAGCAGCCGTCTGGTTGTTTATAAATATCCTGAATATCCTCTGGTTTTCCTTATCAACAACCAGCTCGCAGAAATGCAGCCTGACCAAGTAATCGAAATTCGGATCCACTTCAAATTTCCAAGAAATATTGAACCGTTTCTCCAAGACTTCGGTGTTTGACATCTTCCTAGCAGTTTCATAAACAAGAAGAGGAGCAACAGGAGGATCATTAGACAAAGCATATGTGATATTCGAGGTGTTCTTGACTTCATCACCCGCGTTCTCAATCACCATGTAGCTTGCATCTGTTTCCCATGTTCTATATAGCGCAAGATCTTGGCTTGGACCTAGCTTGGGACCACCAACGTTTAACCTATACATAGTTTCAATCCCACGTCCACCCAAACCCAGCTCCACTTCATTTCCACCCACTTTAGTAACCGATTCCTTGAAAAGCTTATCATCAACAGAAACAATCTCAATAGCATTGACAAACCCGAAAGATCCTTTCTCTGGGATGAAACTTAAAACCAGTTTTCCCGGTCCCATTGGTAACAGAAACTCTTTAACCAATGAAGAGGCAGTAGAATTGTGACCAGAGCTTAGCAAGATGAGATTTTTATGCGCGATTTCTCCCGGGATGTTGATGTCAAGCATCAATCTCAAACCATTCGCAAACACGCTGAAAGAAGACTCATTCACATTGTGGTTTTCGATGGCGAAAGGACTGAAATGTAGCCTAACAAAGTAACTTCCTTGAGGTATCCCTTCAAATGTATAGTTTAACAAAGACTCGAAAACACGAGCAGTCTTATAAATCTCAGAAAAGACCGACCTCCCCATCGATGTCGATGAAGTGACATCAAATCCTAGTGAACTAAGTGTCAAACTCTTTTTGGGAGACAAATCCCCAACCCATATCCTTCCATCCGCTTTGGTTGAAGTATTTGAGCCACAATCAACAAGGAAACTCTTGGACTGAGCTTCTCCATAGCCAACAACACAAGTGAAGAAAATCAACACACATAGAAGAAACTTTTTCCTCTGCTTCAACATAGCCACTCAAAAAAAGACCCAAGAATCACCTTGTAAATCTCGATTACTGCTACTGAAGCTTACAAAGAGACAATGTTCGACTACAGATAAGCAAAACCCTAAGCTAACTCCAGAAATTTATTCTCTCTCTCAAGCAGAAGCTTACAGCTTCTTAGCAAACCAATCCTAAAAAGGATGAAACTTTATTTTCAAGAAGACAAAGCAAAGTTAACAAAACAAACAAAAGATCCCAACTTTTGTGCCCCCTTTTTTCAGTAAACAATCTTAGATCTGAAACACAACCCAGAAGAATCCAAGAGAAGTACAAAAGAACAAAGTAGACTCTTTGAAGTGAAAAAGAAACAACAATGGAGATGGAATTAAACAGAGGAAATGAGAAACCAAGAAGAAGAAAGATCTGAGTTTCAACAAAAGAGGAAAAAAGTTTTGAGAGAGGAAAGAAACAGAAAAGGATAATAGAGTTTATCTGGAGAAGAAATTATGAACATGGGTTGTTTGTTGGAACAGATTGGAAAAAAGAGAGAGAAAGAACAATAAACCTTTCCTTGAATATTTGTTTTTTTAAATTTTATTTTTTAGATTATAAAAAGTAATTCTTGTTTTGTTCTCTAAATTATAAAAATTAAATCTTTGTTTGTTGTTTGTTTTGTTCTCTTCACCAACAAGTCAAATACTAAAAACCGAATCATCACCCTTCATTCCTTTTCTTGTCACTTTGAAACTGATAGCACTCATGTTAATAATTAAAGATTAAATCCGTATATGTTTTGGAGCGTTTCACAATCTAATGCAATAAGACATGTTTTAAAAAAAAAACCTATAATCAAGTTAGGTCCTAAAACCCGGATTAGTTTTCAATACATATAGAAAACTAGATATATATATATTTTTTAAAACACCAGATATTTTTATTATTTAAAATATTTATTGTGGTAAAAAAAAAATAACAATGACTTTTTATTAATTATGAAATTCAATATCTAATCTTGATCTCGTAAAGCAAGTTTTCTATCCAATTTACTAAATCATTAAGCCACATATTCTTTATTTTTAAAAAATTTTATTTGAAAAAAAAAGCATCATCAGAATAATTTTTCATTTGGAATAAAATTTAATAATAATAAAAAGTTGGGCACAAATTAAGTTCATTATAAACAAATTCATTTTTAAAGTATTTTAAAATACTTTTTAATATGTATAAACTTTTTTATTTTTATTTTTTTAGATTTAGAGGTTATCTATTGAGTTTTAATTAATTGACGAAAAATCCTCTCTTTTTTTGTCTGCGACTAAAACAACTTTTTTAATAATTAAACAACACAATACTGTTAAGAATATTGCCTAATTTCGTCAATTTATTTAAATAATGCTCAAGAGACCAAAAACAAAAATACATAAAGAGAGCTAGGGGATAGGGTTTAGGGATTTCTAGAAAAAAAAGAAAAAAAAAAAGGAGAAAGAGACAAAAGATAAGAGCGGTGGCAATCATAGGGAAAGTGGGTCACATGCACATGTCTTGTAGATCATCAGCATTCATTAACACCCCTCTACTTGAAATTCCAATTCTACCCTTTCTTCAACATGCGTTTGCGTCGAGACAAGCCAAGGTCATTGTTGTCTTTTCATTCTTACTTGGTCCGTACCGTCCCTAGAAGTACTTTAACTAGGGGGGAAAAAAAAAACATTTGTACACATCATATTCACAGAAGGACAGATCTGTTTATTATTATAATTTACTAAGAAATAAACCCGAGCTAGTGGTGTTAAATCGGTGTTTTTATCAACTAAACATCTTTATTATGTAAGAAATGCAAAATTGCAAATAAACTCGTAGACATATATTTGTGAAGATGATGTTTAAAAAAAAAAAACTGTTTAGATTCTGTTTTAGAATTTAGAAACAAAGTTTTGATTCTAAAATATTTTTGTAACTTTTTTCTCTTTTATATTTCAGTTAACTTCTTTGATAAATATTTTCATGAGGATCAAGGATAAAATAAAATTTCTCAAACAGTGGATATTAAAATATAGTTCAAGAAAATTTTCAGATATTCATGTATGCAATATATAGGTCTTTAGATTCATTGACATATATTCTTGTAACCAGAATAATATGAAGCTCAGTCAGTTTACATAACATGACCAAAAACAAAATAATCAACCAAGTAATATATTAAGCAAGGAAGTGAAGAGCTACCAAAACAATAGTGGAGAACGTTAACTAAGAATCTTTAAATGTTCTGACCACTGACAAAAACATTAGCAATTACTCCATAAGAGGCTTTGATCGATGTGTTTTTTTTTTTTATAAACCGTGAAAATTATGGACTTTCGGCCGGTATCCGAAGTTAAACTTTAGATATTCCGATTTAAAAAATAACTATCCTTCCTAATGAGAAATTGAATCCAGAGGAATAAAAGAACCAACCCCCTTGTGTTACTATTAGGCCACCACCCCATTAGTAAGAACCTGTTAGCATATAGGAATATAGAATATTTTTTTTATTGTTGATAATGACAAATATGTAAAGAGAATACTCGTAGAGCACTCTTCTTCTGCCTATATAAGGTTTGTGTCAATAACATAACTCTCTACGGAGATTCATAATCTTACATGGTATCAGAGCTAATCCTAACAAATTTTGAAAACCCTAATTTCGGCCGCTAGACTCGATCCTACTCCGCTCTCTTTCTTCGTATTCTTTGACCTAAAAATCTCTTCTCTCGTTCTTCTCTTTTCTCTTCTCTCGTTTTCTACTCTCATCTCCTTTATTTTATCGTCCACTAAGTAACACGATGACTACGTCCTCCATGAATACCGCGACTATTGCTCCCACCAATGACAAACGATTTAGCATCGCACAGATCCGAGCATATGTCCCTATTGTGCTCAGCATGGAGAAACTCAACTATGATCTATGGCGAGAGCTCTTTTCCACACACTGTCTATGCTTTGGCGTCCTAGGACACCTTGATGGCACAGCCACTGTTGATGCTGCAAACTCCTCCAAGTGGAAAGAACACGATGGCTTGGTCAAGATGTGGATCTATGGGACTATATCTGAAATCCTTCTTGATTCGGTCATCAAAACGAATTGTACTGCTCGTGAGCTATGGATCTCTATCGAGCACTTTTTCTACGACAACAAAGAAGGTCGTGCCTTGCAACTTGAAAACGATCTTCGCACCATGATGAGCGGCGATTTGGGAATTCATGAATATTGCCAAAAATTGAAATCCATCGCCGATCTTCTATGCAACATCGATTCTCCAGTCTCAGAACGTGCCTTGGTTATGCACATATTGAATGGGCTCTCAGAGAAATTTGACAATATTGTCAATGTCATCATGCATCGGTCACCATTTCCTTCCTATTCTAAGACACGTTCGATGCTTCTCATGGAGGAGGAACATCTCATAAAGCACGTCCGGATCTCTCCAGGACAGCCGCATAATTCATCCTCTCCTAACGTGCTCTTCTCTTCCTCGGATCAACCACAAAATCAATTGTCTCATCATCTGCCTCAGCAACTGACTCAGCAACTGCCTCAACAAGAAAACAACAACAACTTAGGCCGTGCTTACCGTAACAATTCTGGTCGTGGTGGACGCAACTATCGAGGTCGTGGTAGAGGTCGCAACAACAACAACTACTGGCCACCTAATTCTCCTCAACAGCTAACGTGGTTTCAACCTGTGATGCAGCCGATGTACCCTCCTACATACTCCATCACCGTATGCTCCCTCTGGTCTTCATACAAGCTCGTACAATTAGCCCTCTGCCTATACGAGTCCTTCCTCCGCTGGTATTCTGGGTCCACACCCACCACGTCCTCAATCTGAAGCCCACATAATGCACGCAGCACCACAATCACAGTTGGTTCACGCGTTCAGTACCATGAGCTTACCAGATCCCTCCGATTCGTCTTGGTACATAGACACGGGTGCTACCAATCACGTTATATTGCAGCCAGGTATGCTACGTGTTCTTTTTAATAAAAGCAATGTTTCTCTTCCTTTTGTTACTATCGGTAATGGTCTTTAGCTCGCACCACCAACCTTGGTCACAGCCTTCTCCAATCTAATATCCCCAATCACCCTCTTCACCTCCAGAATGTTCTTGTATGTCCAACAATGATAAAAAAATTTGGTCTCCGTTCGTCGTTTTGTCACTGACAATAATTGTGCTGTTGAGTTTGATCCGTTTGGTTTTTGTGTCAAGGATCTTCTCGCGAATACCAATTTGCTCTGATGTAATAGCTCTGGTCCTCTTTACTCCATCACACCATCTTCATCATCCTCCTCTCCGCTTTCTCTCACCTCCACTGTCTCCACTGATACGCTGTGGCTCTCGACGCCTCGGTCATCCAGGAAAATCGATAATCTCTTCTCTTGTTTATTATGTTGTTATTGGTTTTAATAAGACTGGCATGACAAATTTGTGTCATGCATGTCAATTGGGTAAACATGTTAGATTGCCCTTTGCTTCTTCTTTTTCGGTTGTTTCTAAACCTTTTGAGATTATCCACTCTGATATATGAACGTCTCCTATATCTAGTATTAGTGGACTCAAATATTTTGTTATTTTTCTTGATGATTTTAGTCAGTTCTTATGGATTTATCCCCTTCATCGTAAGAGTGATCTTTTTGGCAAGTATGTTCACTTTGCAGCCTATGTTCGGACACATTTTGGAACCAAAATCAAATCTCTACAATGCGACAACGGTGGTGAATACAATAACAAACCTCTTCATGAGTATTTGGCAATACACGGCACCGTGTTCTGCTTCTCTTGCCCATACACATCGCAACAAAACGGTAAAACCGAAAGAATGCTTCGTACCATTGTCAACATGGTTCGTACTCTTCTCACTTAAGCCTTTATGCCACCTTCTTATTGGGCTAAAGCACTTCACACCGTCTCTCATCTCCTTAATATACTGCCTTCTGCCGCCATTCATCATGAGGTACCCTATGTCAAGCTTTTTCGCCAATGAGTCACTTACACACACCTTCGAGTATTTGGCTCTTTGTGTTATCTGAATCTACTGCCTACGTCTTCCCATAAGCTTGCTTCTCGATCCACGCCTTGTGTTTTTCTTGGCTATCCGATGGATCATCGAGGTTATCGTTGTCTCAAGATTAATTCGAATCGGATTATCTTGTCTCGCCATGTTACCTTTGACGAGACTAAGTTTCCATTCGCGGAAGTCAATTCCACCGGTCTTCTTCCTCCATAATCGCCAACACCTCCACTGGTTATTCCTCTTGTTGATCTACTCCCTCAGGCCCTTGCTCCTTCGGAACCTTCAGTGCCTACGGCTATTACACCAGCTCCTGTACCAGTCACTGTAGCAGATCCTGTACCTGCTGCTGAACCGCCAACCAACATTCACTTAATGACTACTCAAAGTAAACATGGCATTTCCAAACCCGTCCAACGTCTATGCCTCCACACCACAGTCGCCTCTCCCCTACCATCATCTCATGTTCAAGCACCAAAAGATCCTAACTGGACTCCAGCAATGGATGAGGAATATAATGCTTTTATTTAAACGGGAACATGGTCCCTGGTACCACGACCCAATAATACTAATATCGTTCGCTCTATGTGGTTGTTTAGGCACAAATTTAATGCATATGGGAAGCTTGCTCGGTACAAAGCTCTTCTTATTGCGAACGGGAAATCACAACAACAGGGGATTGATTGTGATGAAGCATTTAGCCCAGTCGTAAAACCAACCACAATTCAAGCCATTCTTGGTGTTGCCACCTCCCTTGACTGGCCTTTACATCAACTTGACGCCAAGAATGCATTCCTGAATAGTGAACTTAAGGAGACCGTGTACATGTTTCAACCACCAGGTTATCATGATCCTTCTAAACCTGATCACGTATGCCTTCTTCACCGTTCGTTTTATGGTCTTAAACAGGCTCCTCATGTGTGGTATACTCGCTTTGCTGTTTTTGCTCGCCGCATCGGATTTCGTCAAAGTCTCTCCAATCCATCTCTCTTTATTCTCAATCGCGATAAAGACACAACCTATTTGTTACTCTATGTTGATGACATTATGTTCACTGCCTCCGTTTCATCTCTCCTTCAATCGATCATTGCTTCTCTCTACTCAGAATTTGAAATGATCGATCTCGACCCTCTTCACCACTTTTTTGGCATCACTGTAACACGTAATACACAAGGTCTCTTTTTTCACCAATAAAATTATGCTGCGGACCTTCTCCATCGTGCCAAGATGACCAACTACAATCCGTGTCTCACTCCCGTTGACACCAAGTCAAAGTTCGCAGTCGATGACACACCTCCCATGTCCGATCCAACTTTATATTGTAGCCTGGCACGTGATCTTCAGTATCTTATGTTTACTAGACCAGATATCTCTTATGCTGTGCAGCAGATTTGCCTCTTTATGCATAATCCTCGAGAATCTCACTTCAATGCCTTGAAACGTATCTTGCGCTACATCAAGGGCTCTATTTCTCATGGATTTCAACTCTATCGTACCTCTCTTACAAATATGGTTGCTTACTTTGATGCTGACTGAGCGGGATGTCCCACGACTCGACGCTCCACTTCCGGCTATTGTGTGTTCCTCGGTGAAAAAATTATTTCATGGTCCTCCAAGCACCAGCATACGATCTCTCGTTCAAGTGCTGAGGTCGAGATCGCGGTGTGGCTAATGCTGTTGCTGAAATCACTTGGCTTCGCAATTTATTTTGTGAGCTCAGTGTTACACTGAATCGCGCCTCAGTGGTCTTTTGTGACAATGTCAGTGCTGTCTACATGTCTTCTAATCATGTTCAGCACCAACAGACTAAACATGTGGAGATTGACATTCATTTTGTTCGCGACAAAGTTGCTCTTGGTCATGTCAAGGTTCTTCACGTACCATCACCATCCATCCTTCTAGAAACGTACCAATGTTCCTACATCATCTGGTTTCAGAGCTTAGGCTCAAAAATCAGGTGAATCTACCCCCTTTTCGTTTGTTTTTTGCCTTGTGTTCTTAAGTTCTTTCCAGAAAATAAAATAAAAGTAGTGTAATCTGTTTCTGCATTAGTTCTTGCTGTTTGATCTATTTCTGTTATCTTGCTTTGTTCCTTTTGTTTTGCTTACTGAAAACCCATAAAAATTTTCGTTTAGTTCAGCCCTAGTCGTTTATAGTTTCAGAAAAAGAGAAAAAAAAAAGTTGTTTGCTTCTTTAATTTCGTTTCATTTTGTTCTGTTTTGATTTCCAGAAAAAAAAACCCATAAAAAATTGATTTTGTTCTTGTTGTGTTCTGTTTTGATTTCCAAAACCCTTTTAAAACGAAATCCCTTTTAAAACCTTTTAGTTCCTGCTTTGATATTTTTCTTTGTTCAGTTTCATTTGCATCACCTAGAAAGCCATAAAAATCTTGTTAATCTCAGATATTTGTTTTGTGTTTTGTTTAGCCATCTTTCAAAATTCCTTTTGCACTTTGATCTGTATTTGTGTGATACAGGAAAAAGAGTACAATGGGAGAAGAAACGAGACAAGTCAGTATGACTCAGTAACTCGGAGCGATTCAAGCTTTAGGAGATCGCTTGACACGACTAGAGCAACCTCCACCAAACCTATTCGGCGTACCAATGTGCAACAAGCACAAGAAGAGATTGATGAGGATATACCAGGACTGGAGGATGATTGACCACCAACTCGTAACCTTAACCAGCAACATAGGAGGTTCAACAACAGAGAGATAGAGAGAGAGAGATAGAGGCCGAGAACAAGGTGAGGATAATACAAGGCAAGGTGGCAAAGATATCAAGCTCAATGCTCCAACCTTTGCTGGAAAGGTTAACCCTGATGCTTACCTTGATTAGGAGAGACGTATGGAGTATATCTTTGAATACTACAACTACTCCTATCAGAGGAAGGTGTCTCTAGCTGCTGCTCAACTCACAGAAAATGCTTTAGCCTGGTGGGACAGAGATGTGTCCGAGAGGAGGAGGCATAGATATGGGCATATTAGTATGTGGGATGACATAAGGTTCCAGTTCAGGAAGAGATACGTCCTTTCCTACTACCACATAGACTTGCAAAAGAGGTTCCACAAGCTTACTCAAGGGAACAAACCTGTTGAAGAGTATTTTGAAGAATTTGAAATACTCAAAAACAGATTGGAGGTTGAAGATTCTGAGGAGACTTTGATGGCACAATTCTTAGATGGATTACATGATCGAGTTGCTAGAAAAGTGGAGATACATACTTATCATGATCTAGAAGAGTTGTTGCACCTAGCTGTTCAGGCCGAACAACACATTAAGAGAAAAATTATCTCCACAAAAAAAAGCAGGACCACTTGGACGCCACAACCTCAGAAAGCTGTAGATAAGGGGAAGACTATTAAAGTAGACACCATAT
This sequence comes from Pseudoturritis turrita, assembly GCA_900406555.1. NCBI lineage: Eukaryota > Viridiplantae > Streptophyta > Magnoliopsida > Brassicales > Brassicaceae > Pseudoturritis > Pseudoturritis turrita. The sequence continues at coordinate 749,549 of OVBL01000596.1, read as the reverse complement.
TCAAAAAGATTACACCTGAGGCATCAAAAGGACACAAACCAAAGCAAGGTAACTTTCCAACTCAAAGAGCTCGCGACATTACCTGTTTTAAATGTCGGGAAAAGGGCATTATGCAAGGGAGTGTCCAATCCAGATAGTGATGATCCTCAAGTCCAATGGAGAGTATGAGTCTCAAGATGAGGTAGAAGAAGAGCAAGAGGATTCGGAAGAACAAATAGTAAACTATCCAGATACGGGAGAGCTATTAGTTACAAGGAGAGCTCTTAGTGCACTCTTTGATCCATAAACAATCCAAAGAGAAAACATATTTCACTCACGGTGCACAGTCAACTCTAAGGTATGTAGTTTGATTATAGATGGAGGATCTTGCACTAATGTTGCCAGCAAGTATTTGGTTGAAAAGTTAGGTCTTGAAAAGACAAAGCACCCACGGCCATACAAGCTAAAATGGCTCAATGACGAAATGGAAATCAGTATTGTGGATCAAGTAACCATTCCTTTTAGTGTGGGAAAGTATTCAGACCAAGTTGTGTGCGATGTTGTGTCTATGCAAGCTGGTCATCTTCTGCTTGGAAGACCATGGCAGTTTGACTAGGAGATAATGCACAATGGCTGCACCAATTTCTACTCCTTTACTAATGAAGGGCGTAAGCACAATCTTGAACCACTTACTCCACAAGAAGCGTATGAAATGCAAAAGACAATGGTTAAAGGAAAGGAAGTAAGTAAAACTAACCTTTATGTAACACCTACTACTATTTTAAAATCACTTGAATCACAAGAACAGATGCTACTAATGATCTTTAAGGAATGTTTGTTTTCAGGTCAAGAAGAACAAGACTTACCAACTGCGGTTGTAGAGCTTCTTAAGAAGTTCAATGATATTTTTCCAGAGGAGATACCACCAGGACTACCACCGATCAGAGGAATAGAACATCAAATCGATTTAGTACCTGGAGCACCCCTACCCAACCGAGCGGCTTATAGAGTTAATCCAGGGGAAGCTAAGGAGCTGGAGAAGCAAGTAAAAGACTTGATGTCTAAAGGTTATATCCGAGAAAGTTTAAGTCCTTGTGCTGTTCATGTTCTCCTAGTGCCTAAGAAGGATGGATCATGGAGGATGTGTGTAGACTGCCGAGCAATCAACAACATCACCATCAAATATAGACATCATATTCCCAGACTTGATGACATGTTGGATGATCTCAATGAAGCTACAATCTCCTCCAAAATCGATTTGAGAAGTGGATATCATCAGGTTATAATGAAGGAAGGAGATGAATGGAAGACTGCGTTTAAGACTAAAAGAGGGTTATATGAGTGGTTAGTCATGCCATTTTGACTAACCAACGCACCAAGTATATTTATGAGACTCATGAATCATGTCTTAAGGGCATACATCTGTAAGTTTGTGGTAGTATATTTCGATGATATATTGATATTATATAGTACATGCCTTGCACATCACTTAAAACATCTTGAACTTGTTCTTGAAATGCTTCGGCTAGAAAACCTTTATGCAAATCTTAAGAAATGCATATTCTGCACTGATCAAGTTGTGTTTTTAGGATTTGTTGTGAGTTCACAGGATTTAAAGGTCGATGAAGAGAAAATCCAAGCTATACAAGATTGGCCAACTCCATCAACAATCGGACATGTGAGAAATTTCCTTGGTCTGGCCAGTTTTTATAGGAGATTTGTGAAGGATTTTAGTACCATTGATGCACCATTAACTCCAGTGATAAAGAAGAACGTTGCATTCAAATAGGCACAAGCACAGGATGATGCATTCAACAAGCTTAAAAACAGCTTAACAAATGCGCATGTTTTGGTACTTTCTAACTTTGAACAGACCTTTGAGATTGAATATGATGCTTCTGGTACAGGTATAAGGGCTGTTTTAACTCAAGGAGGAAAACCAGTAGCCTATTTCAGTGAGAAGCTTAATGGAGTCTCACTAAACTACCCTACCTATGAAAAAGAACTCTATGCATTGGTAAGGTCTTTAGAAACTTGGCACCATTATTTATTTTCAAAAGAGTTTGTTATTCACACAGACCATGAGATGCTCAAGCACCTAAGAGGCCAAAACACACTTAAGAAGAGGCATGAAAAGTGGCTTGAGTTCGTAGAGACTTTTCCGTATGTAATCAAGTACAAGAAAGGTAATGAGACCGTTGTAGCCGATGCCCTGTCAAGGAGATACACCCTAGTCAGCACCATGGAGGCAAAGATAATGAGGTTTGAGCATATCAAGGGATTGTATGAAGCTGACCCAAATTTTCAAGACTCATTCAAGGAGACTAGCAAAGTTGCGTTTGGATCAATTTACCATCAGGATGGGTTCTTATTCAAGGACAAACGGCTTTGCATTCTACAAGGATCGATGAGAGAGTTGCTAATCCGAGAAGAAAATGGAGGAGGACTCATGGGACACTTTGGCAGAGACAAGACCTTGAGTGTTCTCATGGAACACTTCTACTAGCCGCATATGAAGAGAGATGTTGAACGGTTCTGTGCATTACGTGCTTAACAGCAAAATCCAGGTCACATCCCAATGGTTTATACATGTCTTTACCTATTCCTAACCTACCATGGGTAGATATTTCTATGGACTTTGTTTTAGGACTACCCAAGATCAACCACAAGGATTCCATCTTTGTAGTTGTAGACAGATTTTCTAAAATGCCACACTTTATTCTGTGCAACAAGACTAATGACGCGACTCAAACGGATGATCTCTTCTTCAAAGAAGTAGTGCGCTTACATGGAGTGCCCAGAACTATCGTTTCAGATCGTGACACAAAGTTCTTAAGTCATTTCTGGAGAACTCTATGGAAGTAGTTGGGAACTACACTTCTCTTCTCAACTACTTGTCACCCCCAGACCGATGGCCAGACAGAAGTAGTAACCGTACACTCTCAACCCTATTGAGAGCCATGGTTGGTAAGAATTTAAAGAACTGGTTATCATGTTTACCCTATATTGAGTTTGCATACAATCATGCTAAGCATTCTGCTACTAAACTATCTCCTTTTGAAGTTGTTTACGGGCTTAATCCCATGACTCCACTAGATCTTTCACCACTGCCATAAGCTGTTTATTCTAGTACTAAAGGAGAAACCAAAGCAGATTTCATAAAGAAGTTTCACCAAAAGGTCAAAGATAACCTACAGAAGAAAACCGAAAAGTACAAGGAACAAGCTGATAGAGGCCGTAAGGAGATCACGTTTGAACCGGAAGATTGGGTCTGGTTACACATGAGACATGAGAGATTTCCCAACCAAAGAAAGTCCAAGCTCTCCCCAAGAGGAGATGGCCCATTTCGGGTGCTGGAGAAAGTCAACAACAACGCCTACAAGCTTGAACTCGCAGATGAGTTAAACATTTCTCCCACTTTTAATGTTACTGATTTAGCTCCTTGTCATGCAGATGAACCTGTTCTGAGTTCATAACCTTCTCAAGGGGGAGGAAATGATGAGGATATCGATGCTAGTTCACCTGGATCCGAGGATAATGCCATCACCATACCAGCCATGAGACAAGCACCAAAGACGAGGTCAGGGACCAGGAGCTTAAGAGAAGAGTTTAACAAATCGATGGAGGGTTTAATTACACTCATGGATCATGAAGAACTCAAACAGAAGCTGCTCAAGAAAGAGATTTCCCAAGAGACACCAATCGGACTACAAGATGATCCATCATCTTTGAAGACTCAAAACGTGGAGACAACTCAAGAAACCCACTCTACTGAACTTGGGAGACATTTTGGAGCCAAGATCATCAAAGGAACACAAGAGAACACTTATTTGAAACTGACGACTCAACCAATGTCTTGCCGGTTTTACAAGGAAACAAGGATGCAACCTTGTTTATCATTTCAAGACATGTCTAAACTCCTTAGAGTGTTCTAGAAGAGAGCAAGAAAGTCCAACACGTTTTCAATTTCCAAGGTATGTGTTTGAATTTATTTGAATTATAACAAAGTTTCCCCCTTTCTATTTTGCAGGCTGTTTTCTTTGACTTTAGTATTTTTTTCTCCTTAATTTATGGCACGTTTTGTAGTATCTTTTTGACCCTATAAGATCCCTAGCTGCTGGACTATTTAATAAGGTCATTTCTCAGCTTTGTAGAAACAATTCCGAATCAATAAAAATACCAAGTTTTCTCTGAAAGAAAGTACAACAGCTCTTGTCTTCTTTGTGTGTGAATCCTTAGAAATCTGAGTGATCTAGACTTATCACAGTTCATTCCATAGACTGTCTGGCGTCCCTCAATCCCCCAGCAACCTCCAATCCATTGTCCATCCACCTGAATCATCAAAGAGTGATGTACGACCAGTTGGAGATTCACCATCACCATCCATCCTTCTAGAAATGTACCAACGTTCCTACATCACTAATGATGTTGCTGAACTCACTTGGCTTCGCAATTTATTTGGTGAGCTCGGTGTTACGCTGAATCGCGCCTCAATTGTCTTAGTCGTCCTCTTTTCAGTTCCTTCTAGTCGTACGCAGAAACCAGAAAGGCAGCAAGGTGAGTTGTTTCTAAAAAAGTTTGATTTGCTCTTTTTTTTTATGGAATATCATCATATGCGTTTATGTTTTTAATGGTCTAAAACAGTTAGGAATCATGATTTTCTGTATTTTGCAAAAAAATGACAAAACATCTTAATTTTATAAACTACTGGAATCATGATTTTTTGTTTAATTTATCGTTACTATTTTTTGTTTCAATAATTTATTTGATAATATATTTTAATGTTTTATAGATAAATCAATGGAACGGTAATTTAAAAGAAAATCTCCTTCAACATAACAATGTCGATGCTTTGCCACATGATCCGGGTGAAAGAAAAAACATAATGGATTATCATCCAAATCAAAAAGACGAGGTAAGATGCAAGTATTTAACTAGAGGTCCATGTCAACCTTATGATCATAAGTTTATCATCCAAATCAGGAACGTTCTTTTGCAAGGCCTGGAAATACTCGTTGAGGTTCTTATTATAAAACATTATTGCGGTTGGTAGAATTGTTTTATCCTATCATTAAAGTTCTTGAGTATGTCCAAGATGAAGGCATTGAAGACTCAAAAAAATGTCAAGCATATGGTCTTCTCAAGTATTTCCACACATTTGATTGTGTGTTCTACTTGCATCTAATGTTACTTATTTTGGTGCTAATTGAGAATTTGTCAATGGCTCTTCAAAGGAAAGATCAAGATATTTTGAATGCTATGTCGCTGGTAGAATCCACTAAACGAGAACTACAAAAGCTTAGGGATGATGGATGGGACTCGCTTATGACTAAAGTTTCTTCTTTTTGTAAGAAACATAATGCTGAAATGCTCACCATGGAAGAAGACTTTGTTGATTCAAGGAAGCCAAGAAAGAGGACCAACATAACCAATATGCATCATTATAAGGTCAATTGTTTTTATACTGTTCTGGAGCAGCTTCAGGAGTTCAATGATCGTTTTACGGAGGTAAACACTGATATACTTATTTGTATGGCTTCTTTAAGCCCTATTGGTTCGTTCCATGAGTTTGATAAGGAGAAGTTGGTGAGATTGGCTAACTTCTATCTAGATGATTTTAACTATGGGGAGCTTTTATCTCTTGAGCAACAACTTGAAATCTATATTGACAATATACGCAAAGATGAACGGTTTAAGAATCTACATGATCTTGAAGATATTTCTTGCCTGATGGTGAAAACTCAAAAGCATCTTGCACATTATTTGGTTTACAGACTTCTAAAGGTAGTTTTAACTTTACCAGTTGCCACCGCGAGTGTGGAAAGATATTTTTCTGCAATGAAGCTAGTGAAGACAATTGCACGCAATCGTACCAGAGATCAATTTCTAAGTGATTGTCTAGTTTGCTTTATTAAAAAAGAGGTATTTGAATCTATTACAAATGAAAAAGTGATAAAATGTTTCAAATGATGAATGAGCGTAGAGTAGTTTTGTAGGAGTTTTTTTTTTTATGATTACACTTGTTATATTTTATTATGACATTATTTTTTTTGTTTTATTTAAAATTTTTTATTATATTATATTTTTTCCCCCCCTCCCCCAGTTAATTTTTTTTTCTGGATCCGCCACTATCCGGAATCCTCCAGCTCCGACTACGGGGGAGTGTTAGCATATATGAATATAGAATATTTTCTTATTGTTGATAATGACAAATATGTAAAGAGAATACTTATAGAGCACTCTTCTTCTGTCTATATAAGGCTTGTGTCAATAATATAATTCTCTAAGGAGATTCATAATCTTACAGAACCAATCCGGGGCACAACAAAATACTTTTGTTGATGGTAAAAATCAAATGTGGATGACAAAGCGGCTACAGTTTCAACCCTCTTTAATTCATTTGATATGTCCTCGCTTCATAGCCTATTCTAAACATGCCATAACTACTTTAAGAAAAAAATGAAACCAAAATTTACCTTCTTTCTTTGTTATATCGAGGTTGCTAATTAAGCCAAGTTATCTGTTATACAAAATATCACTATTCTACAAGTTTTCACAATATTCTAAAATTCTCAGAAGTATCAACCAAGGCAAAAGTTATACCAAAACAATTAATTGAATATCAAATATGATATGGTGATACTTGTGAAAGAAACTATCCCTGAAAGCAACGCAATGGTCAAACAAAAAACAAAAAAACAAAAAATAAATAAAGAGATGTGGTATCACCAATTCGTTTAAGTTGGTTTGTAACCAACGTCTCTTTTTTTTTTTTGAGAAAAGAAAACTAAACTAACGTCTTTACCTCCACCACAACGTGGTTTGTACCAAATTACAACGCCAAATTTTACTGGAAATAATTTTCTTGCATCTCTATCACGAATTCAGAAATAAACTTAAAAATATAAGCACAAAAAGGTAAATTTAAGCGTAGAGCATTAGCAAAGGAAATGATACTACACAAATGCCTAATGGTCACTAATATGTGAATCAATATGAACCAAACTAAGGATAGCCAAAGAACGGCAGTACCTCCAGACATTCTACAAAACAGAGTGATATTTTCTTCTTTAATTCTAAAACGACCAACTATAATGGCTACCTTGGGACCAACCGCAGTATCGACACACAATCATTTTCCTCGAAAAAAGTCTAAACAAAAAAGCCAAATTTAAATCTATTCGATATTCAGTCAAACAATACTTTGAGAGGTTAATCGGCCAAGAAAAAAAATATGGGAAGGAAGACAAAAACCTATAGCGAGAGAAAAACTGGAAAGAAGCAAAATTGAAGATACACCATAGAAAAATTAAACAGATCCAACGATAAACATAGATACCAAAACAAAGAAATTACGTGATGTCCGTGTAGAGAAAAACACAACCATGTAAATGTTTTTTTTTTTTTGGATAAACCGCGTGAGTTTTAGAGTTTAGATATTTCAATTTAAAAAATAACTCTCCATGCCAATGGAAGATTGAACTCGGGGGCACAAAGGAACCAAAAATTTACCATTTAAAACAAATAAAAAACTCTTAACACTGTTAAGATCTTTGTGAAAGAAAACTAGAGAGAAACGAGGAGAGAATCAAGGAGAGAAATGAATCGAGAAACTTCACCTTATATGAAAGAGAAACATCCAAATTTTCAATGTGTTTTTCCAACTTTGTAAAAAAGTTGGTGACCACTCTTTAATAATAGAGATGGTACGATGTTTATATGAAATATGTCAACTTTTTCCAACACTTTGGAAATGATATATACGTATAATATATATTTATATTTATATAGTTTTGAATATGTTTTTCAAACTAAGCACATAAGATGGTGACCAGTTTTTAATAATCGCTTCTTTAAAGATGGTACGATGAAACATGTCGGTTTTAACTTGCCAAGAGAATTAATCATGATGTTAATTACCAACAGAGATGTTAAACCGGGATTAAAAATTCACGGGTATAAACAAATCTTTAATAATTAAATAAAATATCAGTTTAGAGTCATTTATTAGATTTGAGCTTAATCGATCAACATGGTTACCCGATTAAAATCTATTTATTAAAAGGGGTTTTAAGCTGAATAAATAAGCTTTCGGTTAGACCATTTAAGTTTTTGTTTAAAAAATTTCAATTGTTTTAATAAATAGGCATGTGTACAAGATTTCTGTTTTTAAAAAGTTCTTAGTAATTTAATATAATTTTCAAAAATCTGTAACAGTTGAAAAATGAAATTCAAATGAACCAAAAAGAAATTGAGAAGTTGAAGCGCATGTGGTCTTGGGGGTAGCTAGTTGGATTTGGGTAAAGAACAAAAATTGTATGCGCATAGAAAACACAGAGGTTGGGACCGTCTGTGTTACCGGTTGGTTATGTTGTCTGATTTTTGCAAAAATCAGGTCCTATAGTCTCTGATTTCAGGTCTAGTTGAAAATCCGGTTGGTCAAACTTACTATGTCGGATTGTTTTACTCTTGGCTTTGAAACAAAGCTCATTTAACATTTTAGGCCTCCTTTGATACGAAAAATTGTGAGTGTCCCAAGCTTCCTGGCTTACAAGGTTTATATTCATAATTCATCGTAGATTTTGTTCCATAATAGACCCATTGAAGATCTTGATCGTTTTCACATTGATATATAATAGACCCATAAGAAAGATAACTTCTACAGGAAGTTATCGTTTTGGGTTAGGTTACTTGTTTTAGGAGTATAATTCAGGACACAGTAAAACCAAGAGGGATAGATTGTTTTCATTCAAACCTTAAACAAAAAGATAATACAATGACAAGAAGAACAAAAGTTGTGAAGACAATACAAGTAAGATTGAAAAACAAGAACAAAGTGAGATCATAGGAGGGTATCAATGGGGGGTCTTGATGTAGAAGCAGCAGCAACTTCATCTTCTTCAGATGATCCATACAACAAAGTTTTCACTTCTGTTATAATAAGTTGAGTAAGCAACAATCCAGAAATCAAAGCTGCAGTCATCAACATGTAAAACACAGCATCCCAACTAATCGCAGAGATGTAACCCGTAAGAACAGGTCCAATGGCAGCACCAACTGATCCTGTTCCATCTATAATAGCAGTGACTGTAGCCAAAGCCCTTGCATTGCCTTTAAGCGATTTGTGAGTACCGAGATCAGCTGCAACCGCGGTTGTGATTAAAGCGTAAGGTCCATTAACGAATACTCCAGCTATAAACATGAGGATGATATTGATTGTCATTGAGACATGGCCGTAGATTCTGTAGAGAAACAAAGCTGGGATTGTTAAGTAGATGAATCCTCCGGCTGTGATTGCTCTACCGTCGAGCTGATCAGAGAAATATCCGGCTAGGATTCCTCCAACCACGCCTCCAACATCGAAGAGCGTCGATAAGTTTCCCGATGTCTCTTGTGACAAATGCTCTCCTCCTATCTCAGTCTGACTTACATAGAAAGGAAGCCAATAGAGGAAAGTGTAAGAGACCAATTTGGTGAAAAAGAGACAAAAGGCGAAAGGAGCAACGCCGGGGATTTTCCAAGCTGCTAAGAACCCGACAGCTCTTCGGTCGAATCCAGTACTCATCCTAGAGCTCAAGAAACTTTCTGTAATGGTGTCACCGAGTCTCATCGTTGAATCAACTTCAGTTCCATCTCTCTCAGCTTCAACAACAGGAGGGTTCACAGGCAAGAAAAGGTAAACCACAATGCCAAGAAACGTAATAAGCAAAGCCGGACCAACAAAAGACCATCCCCAACCGAATTTCAAAAGTCCGGTCGCGATTAAAGATCCAATGATGTTCCCAATTGATGTATGAGCACTCCAAATACCCATTATTACTCCTCTCCTCTTCTTATCAAACCAATTCCCCAAAACCGCCACCACGCAAGGCCATCCAATAGACTGAAACCACCCTGCCAATGTCTGGATGGCTAGGAAATAGTAAAAGCTATGTATATTGGCCCAAAAAGCAACCCCAAACAGAGCGGTGAACACTCCTGTCCCAATCATACCTATTGTCAGAAACGTCCTGAGGTCCAAACGATCACCCAAATGACCCGCGACAAACATTCCAACCGCGTAAACAGCGAGGAAAGCCAAATCGATTTGTCCAAGCAAAGCTGTTCCATCCGGACCATCGAAAGGAGCCCATCCGCCTTTGTCCGCACCCTTGAAATTTCCAGTTGATGGTTTTGAGAGTGTTCCTTTGACGATACTGTTAGGCTTTCGAGTTGCGTGGAAGGCAATATAAGCGATGAAGGTCAAGACAAAGACCATTGCTTGATATTGCTTGAAAGAGAGTTTCCCTGAACGCTTAAAACGTTCTAGGAAATGAATACCTGGTGGTTTTATTTCGACATATAGGAATTCTGATGAAGTCCAAGACGCCATGTTTTTTTAGCTTCTCCTCCAAGTAACCAAAACCTGGAAAAAGATCAAGACAAGAATCAATCCAAGAACTTAAAACAAATCGTAACCATATGTGATTGCTTCTTCATCATCTCTTACAAACACCAAGAAAACAGAGTAAATTGCTTAGGAAATAACCTTTTCAAGTTTGAAGAGAAGAGAAAAATCTCTCTGTCTCCTCCTCTCTGTTTTTTGTTTTGTTTGCAACTTAATGCTTGAAAAGTTTTGGAAGGAAAGAAGCACTACTTAATAGTTAAACAACGTGAGAATAACTAAGTTAAATTACTTAAATCTTTAGCCTTTTTGTTGTATTTTATTTGTTTGACTTTTGGCTCATATGCTAAAACTTTACTATCCTCCCACTTTTTCTAGTTTAAACTTCACAACATGCATGCACATACGGTTAAACCAGAACTAACCATTGGCAGAACAATTCAAAGAACTCAGATTTATTTATAAAAGAAGAAGCTAGACACAACATATATCGTAAAGCTGATATAATTTGACGGATATGCAAATTCATCGGTCGAAAAAGGAAGCAAAGGAACCACAGATTGAAGAAATGTTCTTTGAAAGACACAATTTTCATTCTATTCTACAATTATAAATTGTGTTTGGTTTTCTTGTGACTAAGATTACCAACTCAGCCTTATGAATGATTCAAAGCATGGAAATATTAATGTATTTGACTTTTGAGCATATACCTTATGCCGTGTATGTGTATCTATCACGTGTGCTGCCTTTTTGCTGTTACGGGATTGCTATGACCATACCAAAGATTATGAAATCAACAGTATATATTATATCATTATACTAAAACATATATCACTTTCTTGCTTTTCTTCTAGTATGGGAACGTTTTAGTCCTTGATTAAACAAAAAATTGGTGACAAACCTTTCATATATCTAAGGAATAAACATACATAACACAAAGCACTACCGGGAAGAGAAAAAAACAAGTGTAAGCACCATATTATTTTTAAACAACTTTTTTCAAAATATTTATAAGAAAAAAATTATTTTGGTTTAATTTTCTTAAAAAAATTCTAGGGGTGTGAAAAAAAAACCTTAACCGAAATAAATGATTTGGTTTGATTGTGGTTTAACCTGAAAATTCATTTGGTTATCATTTTTAAAAGTTTTTTGTTTAGGTTTGGTTTGGTTAAAAACCGTAAAACCGAATGATTTTTCGGTTTTAAAATTAAATTTGAGATAATTCTATATTTTCATTCTTTGTCTAATTTGAATTTATTTCAAAAGCTTAAAAATTAAAACTAAAAAACAAAATTGATAGTATTAATAAAACCCTAAACTTCCCACTTTTCAAAACAAAACAAAACTGTTTGTGAGTTTCTAAACCTAAATCGTATTGTTTTCTTCTTCACAAACACATTCCAGGTATTTAATTTCTTTTTTTCGTTTTCTAGTTATTGTTTTTGGGAATGTTTGAAGTTTGAAGTTTTGATAATGATTATTTTTTATTAATAAACGTTTAGCTACTTGACCAGTTAGAATGACATGGTAATCATATGAAGACGGTGATCCATATGACGAAGTAGGAGTTTTGAATTGTCTAAACTTTTGATAGACTTTTACAATGTTTATTCACACGTTTTCTGTTTCTTTATTGTGATAAAATAATATGTTATGCCGCAAAGTTATTTTTTGTTTGAAGTCATGGAATAAACCAAAATAAAAGTAAAATTGAACCAAACCAAATTACATATGATTTTTATATGGTTTTAATTTTTATATAATCGATAAATCGTAAATCGAAGAAAACTGAACCGTACCGAATCGAAATACATATGGTTTTTATATGGTTTGTGTTTCTATAAAACGGATAAATCGTAAAACCGAAAAAACTAAACCAAAAATCGAAGTGCCCACACCTAAAAAATTCTATGTATATATTAATTATTTATTTGTTAAATAATGTTGATATAGTTTTTTATACTAAAATGAAATTGAATTTGGATGTATGATTTATCTATAAGTTGCGGCCTATAAAATGAGTTATCTATTGGATGGTCTTGTGTTGTGGTTGTGTTGGGGGAATTGGATTTTGAAAATGACAAAAAAAACCACACCCTCTTATGTTCTGGTCAAAACCTTCTAAAACGAGATATTTCTTTGACATCACTCACTAATTTTTTTCTTCAATTTTTTTTTATAACAAAAGTCACAAATCTATGTAATTTTTTTTTCCCGATACACCATTTGTATTGTTAAATGTTAATTTATAAAAATCATCAAATCAACATTGTCAAACTAAAATAGAATTTTTTTCTCTATTTTATAACAAACAAACTAGTTCTGGATATTCAGGTATTCGGATCGGGTTCGAATCAATTTCTATCAGGTATATGTTCTTTCGGGTATAGGAGTTTTGTATCCATATAAATACCTGTTAAATTTCGGTTCGGTTTCGGGTCGGTTCCTACCGGGTCCGGATCGGTTCGGATCGAAAGAAATTGTACTTGTAAATACCCGACATTTTCGGGTATCATTCGGTTGGATATTTTCGGGTCCATTATACCTGAAAGTGCTTCTTTTTACCTGAAATGAACAAAAAACTGTATCCGAACCTGTACCCACGGATATCAGTCTGATTTTGGGCCACTGATTTTACCGGAGATCCTTAATTACTCAGAGTTCACTAATAAAATATCATTCATTCGGATATGTTCGAGTCTTCTTTCGGGTCTCGGATAGAAACCGGACCCGAACCTGTACCCACAGGTATCAGTCTGATATATCCAATATGATAAAACATACCTACCCGAACCTGATTCGAACCGGATATTCCGGGTCGGTTCCAAGTTCGGGTATTCGGGTCCGGTTTTTATGCCCAGGACTAAAACAAACATTCGTTTTTGTAGTTAGTTTTTAGGGTTAATTAGCTGAATATTACTTTTGAGAGAGATAATTGGAAAAGTAACAGTTCCATTTTCGGAATTAGGTAAATAGCAGAGAGAAATAAAACTGGACGAAATCACCCATGTATAGTTAACTATATCATATTATTTGTAACTATCTAAAAATATAGTTAACTATTTTCATCGAAACTACCTATTCAATTGATCTCAGAACATAGTTAACTACATCACATTATTTGTAACTATCTAAACACATAGTTAACTATTTTCAGAAAATAGTTACCAATTTAAAAACATAGTTAACTATTTTCAGAGCATAGTTTTCTAATTTCATGACATAATTGACTACCTGAAAATATTGTTGTAATAGTTATTTATTTAAACAAACACAGTTAACTACGTTCATAACGTAGTTACATATTATAGTTTGCATAATGGAAAAATAACATACATAGTTAACTATTATCAGAAACATAGTTATCCATTAATTTCCGAACATAGTTAACTATATCGATTTCCGAACATAGTTAACTACGTTTATGAGTTTTTGTTGTTTTTCATTAAGGGTAAAATCGAAATTTTAGATGGGTTAAATGATAATTACTATATTCTGTTTTATACGATGTGAGATAGTTAATTATATGTGTAAAAAGTAATATTGAGTTTTTAACGTACAAAACTTTAATACAAGCGAAAAACAAAACGAAAGGTAAATCACAAGAAAAACATTAGCTTACGGAATTCTTAACGACCATGATCTAATTCCCGATTCTCGATCTCGATCCGGTCCGGTTTTTTCTAAACCGGTCTGGAATCAAGTGTTAAACCAATTTATCCAAATTAATACCAAAACCGGGATAATCAAACCCCTCTCTCTCCGTCTCACTCTCTTCAGATCATCGGAGGGTTTTCACTTTTTTTTCTTCCCGGCGTTGAACACGAGTTGACTCACTCACGAGTCACAACTCCAAAATCGATGAAGGTCAAAAAACGATCGCGCTTGAAGAAAGGTCGCTTCTCAGTCCCTAATTTGAAGCTTTATTCCCCTCCTCTGATGAAAACCCTAACTCTTCCGCGACTTTTGATTTCTTGACTTCAGGTAGAAATTCATCGATAGAGAAAGAAAATCGCACGAATCCGAAGATCTGTAAGTACTGGATTCAACGTTACGATCTATTCTCAAGATATGACCAAGGTATCGAAATGGATGAAGAAGGATGGTATTCAGTGACTCCTGAAGAAATCGCAATCAAACAAGCTGAGAGATGTCGTGGGAAAGTAGTGATTGATTGTTTCTCAGGCGTTGGTGGTAACACTATCCAATTTGCTAAAGTGTATGTGTAAGCTCTCACTCTCTCTCTCAAAAAACAAAGAGAAGATTTTGACATGTTTTCTCTAAATCAGTCTTGTTTTTTTTTGTAGATGTTCTTATGTTGTTGCTGTCGACATTGATCCGGTGAAAGTCGAATTTGCTATTAACAATGCAATGGTTTATGGAGTTGCTAATCGTGTCGATTTCATCGTTGGTGATTTCATACAATTAGCTCCATCTCTCAAAGTAATCTTCTTCTTCTGCTTCTCTATCAGTTTTATCTGCAAGCTTCAAGATTATCTTGACCCTTTTCATTAGGGAGACGTATTGTTTCTTTCGCCACCGTGGGGAGGACCAATGTATAGCAAAGTTGAGAGTTACAAGATGGATATGCTCAAACCGAGAGACGGGTAACTTTAGATAAGAGTTTTGATGATATGTGGTAGATTTTGTGTTGTTATATGCTAGCTTAATTCTTATGGAGATACATATATTTTTCAATGATAGGTACTCATTGTTTAAGATTGCTCAATCCATTACGCCTAACATCATAATGTTTCTACCGCGAAATGTTGATTTAGCGCAAGTTGAAGAACTCGCTTGGCTCTCGTCGCCTCCTCTAACTCTTGAGGTAATTTTACTTTTTAACACATTATCAAGAAGAACAGTAGGAGAGCTAATTTATCGCAAACTCTTGTCTTGACAATTTCATATGTTGTGGATTCAGATAGAAGAGAGTTGTGTTGGAGGCAAAATGAAAGCCATAACAGCTTATTTTAGCTGAAAAAATTGGAACCATTGCATCAAAGGAACTGTATTTATGCATCAAGCAACAGAGGAATTTGTCATTCATTGTCTTTTCTTCTAATTTTATAATATGGATAGACAACCACCCTCTCTGATTTTGGAGGTTTTTCTCACATTTTGGTACATGGAAACACACGAGATGCTCTCAAAAATCATTCAACCTTCTTCTTCGCTCTTCCAAACATTCGTTAATGATTTTGTTCTTGTTGAGAAGATGGGTCATTCCTTGGATAGATTGATTAGTTTATAATATGGATGGTTGAGTATACTATTAAGTATTAACTATTGGAAAGAAAAATTTATAAAGTCACCGAAAAAGTGTTTAAAAAATTTGGGGAAGAATATAAATTTTATGAAGTATAAGTTTTTGTTATTTAGATTTTTACTTGGAACAACTCGATTACAAATAAAAGGGGAATGAAATATTTATAACTTCTAAATACAAAATATCTAAACTATTTTAATCATAAATCTAGAGTGTTTTACTATAATATATAGATTATAATATTACAATTATCTAGATTTTTCTATGAAAATATCTAGATATTTATTTTTAAAGAGGTGGAAAATGTTTCTAGAGAAATTCTAGAATTTGGGTCAAGTTTTGAGTTTAGCTCAAATGATAATTGGATCATTGACCCATAATTATATTTGACCCAAAATCAAGTTTGCTTCCTCTCTTAAACTTGATTTTGTTACTCCAAGCAAACTCCTCATCTTGATAAAGTCTTCGCGCTTGAAAGCATTGGTTAAGATATCGGCTACTTGATCATTCGTCTTCACATACTCCAATTGCACATCTTTCTTGGTAACACACTCTCTAATGTAGTGATACCAAGTGTCATTGTGTTTATTTGGGTCATGGAATATTGGGTTCTTCGCCAAAGTTATTGCTGATTTGTTGTCCACAAAAAGCTATTAACTGTTTGAAAGAAAATTTTATAAGGTGACGATAAAGTGTTTAGAAAGTTTGGGAGAGAATATAAATTTTAGAAAGTATAAACTTTTTATTATTTAGATTTTTACTTACATTTGCCTTATAATACCAAGATGGGTGTATATGGTTTTTTTTTCATTATCCATTTTTTCTTAATTGTGACTTTTTTCTTTTGTCGTTTGTATACTACAATTTAGTTTGTTTCCAATTGTTTGAAACTTATTTTTAATGAGAAATGTTTGTCCTAATTTTGTTGCTTGAAAAATACGAAATGGGTATAGCAGATGTTGTGGAAAAGTCCTAACAAGGTTAAAGACCTTAAGACAATTGTAGAGATGTGTGAACTCATACTAAACCATGCGCGCGCGCCAAGCTGAGCCAAAATGGACTCGGTCTTAGGTTCGGATTTATGTGCGGTTTCGGGTAAATGGGCATTTGGTCCAATAACCTATATTTTGCATCAAGTTTTGGTTTTGTAATTGATCACTACAAAATATCTAAACTTGGTCAAAATAAAAAATAAAATAAATGGCACTCTTAATTTTAGACAATTAATTTAGAGATTAAAATTGTCCTTAATGACCACAATAAAAATCTCCACTAATGCTTTTTGAGAGAATTACATATTGAAAACTCACGGCTTATTATAAAGCATTGGTGTTCTTCAATCTCATTCATAGACAATGAGATAACAATTGCTTGCTCTTTCTCTCTTCATCATTTTTTTTACTTTATTTTTCATGAGAGTACAACACAGAAAAAGCGTTCATTAGATTCTGTTCTTGAGTTATGCAAAACAGAATCGATTGCAGTTGTATCCTGGGATTCGGAATGCCACACAACTGTCACACTACGGGGCATTTTCAGAATTAAGGAAAGAATGTCTCGCCTCTGCAAATCCAAATCCATTATTTTTCTAATTTTTGTATCGGTATTTTTATATTATCGATTTATTTATGTATTTCACTTTACAAATATCAGTTTACCCATATTGTAATAATTTGAGTTCTTACACCAATAAGTTTCATTTTGATGTGCTTCGTTGGTAGAACCATTTATTCCTAAAGGTGGCGGTTCTCTTAAGGTGTGATTAGTGAGATAAAAGTGGAAAACAAAATTCTCTGGGCCACAACCGATTGCCATTTATTACTAGGGAAAAAATGTTTTAGAACCATTTATTATTAGGAATTCAAGCAAATAAATATGACCACAACCGGTTGCCAAAGACAATTCCCAAACGCTAACCAGTTTTTAACGGTTACACCTAGTGTAGATCATCTTGGCCAGTTGTTGGCATGAAGCCTTACGGGATGACATGGTTCCTCGTCAGAATAAACAATCCAGAATCCCACGGTGAAAGCTCCAAAAAATAGAATAGCTACAACCCATAGCAAAACCACGAGTATTACTAATTGTTGTCCTCCAGTTTCTCCCATCTGCCACTTCGAAATAATGCAACATTTTTTAAATGAAATTTACATTTGCACTTGAAAAAAAAAAATCACCTCACTAGTGTCATTGGGTGAATGAACTAGGATAAAGTGGAACTTGTTGCTTTTCATCTCTTCATCTTCCCTAATAATTATTCTTAACAAAGTTTTAACGAAAAAAACAACATAAACAAGTTAATCGACTCTATATAGAAAGAAATTTACATTTATATATTTGCATATAATTGTTTCTGCTTTGTCATTGTAAATCCCTAAATGCAACTTTAATGCTATTTGAAAACAAAGGATAATCTATGTGAAATTGACTGGATTTTGAGAAATAAGAAGGGTTAGTAAAATGGTATGGAGCAAAAAAACTTACCCTAGGATGTGGTTGATCATAGAAGCGGATGCAACTACACTCACTTAAACAATGTCTTGCTTAGACAATATATGATACGAGAATGTGGTTTTTGAGAGAGTTTCTGCAAACAATGACTACCTCTAAAGAACAACCAGAGTTACAAATGTTTACCAAGGAAATTAACTTGATAAGAAGCAGAAGATTATAAGAAGCAGATTCTTCAAGTTTCGAGGACACAAAACCAATCGAGCCAGATACAGTATTGCAAAACATGTTTTTTGTTGAATTGAGGAACAAACTCGTTGTAATCGGTTATAATTAATATTCTCTCTGTTTCAAAATATTAGATGTTTTGACTAAAAGTATATAGTATACAAGATCATAAAATATTAAATTATTTTATAATTTGCATAGAAACTTAAAAATATATTATAATATGAAAAAAAAAACTCTAAAACATCTTATATTATAAAACAAAACTATATAATAAGTTTGAGTTTTTAGGAAAAAACATCCCTAAAACTATTCCTGAAATATATCTCTTTCGTTGAAAATTGAGATTGTGAGTTATCCCAACTTTCGACTCCGATCAAAAGGCACTAAATTCTCACTGACGAATCTCAAATTTCGACGACCCATTTCTCCATCTTCCTCGATCTCATCTGGGTTGGTGAAATTCCGAGTTTTTATTTGGTGAATGAGGAATCCACATAGCAATGGAAACCTTCGGAAGCTGGAATCCGATGGAGGAGAAGCAACGGAGAACAAATCGTGCCAGAACGGCTTCGGAGATGGCGTCATCTTGGGCCTTGACGGTGGCGCCACCTCAACGGTGTGCGTGTGCGTTCCATTTTTTCCCTACGGCGATCGCTTACCGGAGCCTCTTCCAATCCTCGGTCGAGCCGTCGCCGGTTGCACCAATAGCAACAGCGTAGGAGGTCTCGTCTTATCTTACTTCTCCCCAATTTTGAGTTTTGTTCATCTCTTCGGGTTTATTATATCTGGTTTCTTGCATTTGCTTATATTGAACGGCGATAATTTTAGCTCTGGGCAATAGCAATTTATTGGTAATTTGTGATTCTTCAGACATCTTAGAACGAATGTTTGGTTTTCTTAATCCGTAATTTAATCAAGTTCTGATGCAATGTGGTATTTGCCTATAGCTGATTCTGGTGCTTGTTTGATCCTGGAATTGGAATTTGATTTGGTTTTGATCCTTGATGAACACAAGTATTATACTTTTGACTCATCTAGTGTGTTTTTGGTTCTAGTCATGTGGAATGTGGATCTATAGATATCGATATTAGTTGTTGCAAAACTTGGATAATTCTACCCTTTTAAGTCACCTTTCAGTGTTGCATTGTGTATGCAGAGACTGCAGCAAGGGATTCACTAGAGCAAGTTATTTCTGAGGCACTTGTACAATCGGGGTCAGATAAATCAGATGTTCGTGGTGTATGTTTAGGTGTTTCAGGTGTAAATCATCCCTCAGACCAGGAAAAGATAGAAAATTGGATAAGGTGGTAGTCATGTCAAGTGTAAATAATGGTTATAGGAGTTTCAGGTGTAATTTCATCTCGACCTTACGCGCTTCTCATAATGTTTTTCAGGGACATGTTCCCTAGTCATGTCAAGGTATATGTTCAGAATGATGCTATAGTGGCTTTAGCTAGTGGAACCATGGGAAAGCTCCATGGCTGTGTTCTAATTGCCGGTACAGGATGTATAGCCTATGGCTTTGACGAAGATGGCAGGGAGGCTAGGGCATCTGGTGCTGGACCAATCTTAGGTGATTGGGGAAGGTAGTTTTTTTTTTTAAATTCTTCGGTTTAAGCCGATTTTAATTCTACAAATACTGTGAAAATCACATCACAATGTCTCTGCTATCACATCCTCCGATCCAGTGGGTTTTCTTTTATTGTCAGCTCAGTTTCATATTGAAAAAAGAAAGGTGTTAGTACCAATTTTAAGGTTTCAGAGATGCATGACAAAATTGTGATTGCAGCTATAAACTTTGTCATCACATATTTTTTGGACATGCACTAATAATGTTTGAAGA
This sequence comes from Pseudoturritis turrita, assembly GCA_900406555.1. NCBI lineage: Eukaryota > Viridiplantae > Streptophyta > Magnoliopsida > Brassicales > Brassicaceae > Pseudoturritis > Pseudoturritis turrita. Next base: position 729,392 of record OVBL01000596.1, on the reverse strand, counting down.
CCTTTAACCGATGATTATTTGAATGATGATGTGATAATTTACAGTGGCTATGGAATTGCTGCACAGGCCTTGACGGCGGTGATTAGAGCTCATGATGGTCGTGGCCCACAAACAATGCTTACAAGTACCATCCTCAAAGCACTTGGTCTTTCCTCTCCAGACGAACTCATCGGGTACCATCTTTTTCAAACTAATGACTCGGTCTTAAAACATGTGGCTTTATAATATCTTGGTAGCCATCACTACATTCAGAACTCTTCAGACATGAAGAGAGGTACTCTTTTTTTTTTTTTTTTTTCACTTGAGAGACGAAAAGAAAAAAAAAAACCGACACTACATCAAAATGCTAGTCTAATGTTTCTGGATGTAGGTGGACTTACGCAGATCCATCTTGGGCACGTATCGCTGCTCTTGTTCCTCAAGTAGTATCTTGTGCAGAAGCCGGTGATGAAATTTCAGACAAGATCTTGGTTGATGCAGCTGAGGACTTGGCTCTTAGTGTGAAAGCTGTTGTACAGAGACTTGGTTTATGTGGCGAAGGTGATTTCACATATCCAACAGACTCCCTTTTTTTTTCTTTTCTTGCCACTCTTTCCTTATTAGTGTCACAGCTTTTTCTTGTTGCAGATGAGAAAGCTTCTTTCCCGGTTGTAATGGTGGGCGGTGTTCTAAACGCCAAACGGAAATGGAACATTGGAAAAGAAGTCTCAAAGCGCATCAACCAATACTTTCCCGGGGCTGAGACTGTCATACCAAAGGTTCAGCATTCTACTTCTCATTCATTATATCTCTCTCTCTCTTGAAGTCTGAATAAGTACTGATATGTATCTTCAGGTAGAGCCAGCTGTTGGAGCAGCATTTTTAGCCATGAACTTCTTGACAAGTTAACAAGAGAGAATCAATCAGTCACGTAAAGCTTTATCATCGAAATCGATGGTTCTTCAATCTTTAAGCATGTCATAGTGATGTATCTTTTTCATATTGTTGTACATTTGTACAAAAGTACATAGTCTCCTTGTCAAAGTCCAATTCTTGCTATTGATTGATCTCTTTGGTTACTAAACATACCTACTCAACAAGAAGACTCAAAGAAACATTGACAGGGGATGTGGATTTGCACAACAGAAATGCAATGAAACTTGTGCGAAAGAGATTGTTTGATCATATGAGACTTGGTCTAAAGACTGATAATCTCTTTGGCTCTCCTCTTAATTCTCTCCGGACAAGCTTCAAGATCTCAGTAATCTCCGAGAGAAACATTAAAAAGTCTTAGAAAAGTGTACTATACAATGCAAGCTTGACATAAAAACTATAAGAGAATTTGTGGATAGAGAGGAAAAATGTGCTTACGCCAGGGTAATGCTTGAATATTAGAGAGTAATGATCAAGGGCTATATATATTTTCGCAAGAAGGTCCAAGAGAGATTTGATTTCATCGCCAAGGAGATCAACCTATGATTCAAAATCCTATGTGAATTGTGAAGATAGAGGAAGAGTAGAGACTCACCTCAGTTTCAGCCTTGTGGAGGTCACAAGTCTTCTTCTCCATTTGTTGCTTGTACATCGATTCCCTCGCCTTGAGTTCATCGACTTCATCTAAAAGATCACTTAATTGGCTCTGCATACCTTTCCACCTACAAGTCAAGAAATTCTCATATGTCTAGTAAAATAAATGCATAGATAACTCATATGTCTATGTTTAACGAAAACATAATAAGCAAACAGAGATTGAGTGTACCTAGAATTTGTGTTTTTAGTCTTTTGTGCTAGTAGACACTCGAGATCATCGAAACCTTGGCTCCATTTAGCAAGACTCAGAACCGTCAGATACAAACTGATTCTTAAGCCTCTTTTGCTCTGCTTCTGTTGATGATAATTTCATCTCGGACTTCACTTTCTCGTTTTCGGTTATCTTCATATTCTTTCTAGCTAACTCAAGCTTCTGTCTCAACTCGGATATCTCCATCTCGTAACCTTCTGTTTTCTCCAGAGCGCGAGCTGAAACAACTTTCAGTTCTTTGTTTTTATCTTGAATCACTACTGCTAGCTGATCAATCTGAAATTGCAGAGTGTTAATCTGTTGAAATAATATCTCAAGTTTCTCTTTCTCAGCTATCTGAAGCAAATTCTCCTTCGCCTTAACAAGAGAATCCAGCCAATAAATCTCCTCTTTTAATCTTTCCTTCTTAACCATCTCTGATCTCAAAGCTTGTTCTCTTTCTAATGCATTCATGTTCAACTCTCCAAGTTTCTTATCAGCTTCCTTCAACGCTTCTCTGTATATTAACACGCAACACTTTTCTGCCATGTAGGACTCAACACAAGAGTCTTCAAGATCAATCTTGCTTTCAGAGGCTTCTCGGTTCACAAGATCTTTAGATATCATTTCATATGATTCTCTATGTTCCAAATCTTTAAGTTGACGGTTTTCTAGAAGCATAGAATCCACTTGGCTCTTGAAATCAGCAAACACTGACTTCTCATCTTCCAATAAAACCTTATCCAACTTCGAAATGACATCCGCGATCTTCTTCCGCAGCGCATCAAACTCCTTGTCCTTCTTCAAACAAGAAAAAAACGAACCGCGCTCCTCTAAATTCAAGCATCTTCGCTTAATGCTAAAGTACTCTTCAGTCATCTATTGTATTGTATAATCATACTCCCTTTTCATTTTGATTAATCTCAATCTTGAAGTGGTTGATCAACTCTTCGTGCGATAAATGTCTTAAACCCTCTGTATGCTTACCATCTGTATCCCAAATTGAAGATGTTGAACCAATGCTTCCAGAGATTTTGCGTTGCAACTTTGTTTGACTCTCCAAAGCCTCATCAATGTCTTCATTCTCATAACCCGAAAGCAACTTAGAAATCAACTCTAGCTCACGGCGCAAACCAGCAATCTCTTTAGTCTTCTGATCAAGTAACAGACTTTTCTTGCCACAAGATTCCACATTTTGCTCCCACAATCTTTCCTTATACTCATCGCGGTTACACGCTTGATCAAGAATCAAACGAGAACAACACGAGGTGCCGTTTTCTTCGGAACACACATGATACAATAGCAAAGTTTCCTTCAATCTTGACATTACGATTTCTTGCTGAGCTATCTTCTCAGCAGCCTCAGTCTCAACTGCATTTAACACTCCTCTAGTAACCGAATCGCTAACGAATCTTGAAACTGTTAACCGATTGTTTATATCATCCAAGTAGGAATCTAAATCCACAAGAAAATCAGCATCCTGATTCTCATTCTCCTTGATGACACTATTAATAGGTATTGTTGTCCCGTTTTGATTTTTGTATCGTTTCTATTTATTATTCTCTTTTACATCTTTGCAGTATTTCGTAACCGTTTACCTCTAAAAAGCTTTTACCGCTTTAGGTCACCAGTGATACCATATTACGATTGAGAGAAAGAGATCAAGTTTGTTAAAATGTTGTTATTGACTAAGTGTAAAAACAGAGTAAACTGAATGTATTAACCAATAAACCCCAAAGCAGATTTGATCTGGTCGGTTTTGTCCAACGAAAAATAATTAAAAAAAAAAATTATTGTACAAATAGAGAATGTTACGGTTTCAGAAATCAGAATGTAATGATCAGAGAGAGCTAGTCAAGATTTGGAAATGAGACATAACTTCTCTCCTAACTTCATCTCTTTTCAGTTTCCCAGTTGTTGTCATCGGAAACTGCTTCTCCCATCGGACAAATCTCTTCGGAATCTTAAACCTGTCCAAAATTTCATACATTTCATCAACTTATTAAGTATATTTGCTTTGTTTTCGAAACTGGTTTTTCAAGATATAATTTTACCCAGTTAGATTCTGTTTTCTACAATGATCCTTGAGTGTCTCACTAGACATTTCGAAATCTCGGTTGCGGTTTTCGACATCAGACCATATCCAATTCTCTTGTAAACGGACACAAGCAACGACCATCTCCCCAAGACGAACATCAATGATGCCTATGACCACTGCAGACACAATCCCATGGTGCTCTAACAGAACAGCTTCGACCTGAGCGCAATTAATGGATTGAATCCATGTAAAGATGAACTATTTGAGGCTAATATCGACAAGTTTCTTGTGTTGGAAGTTAACCTCTTCGGGGTAAACGTTCTCGCCTCCAGTTTTAATTCGTCCATTGGACCGACCTATGAGCCATAAGTTACCAAACTCATCGATGGTCCCAATATCACCTGTGTCAAGCCAAGCTCCATTGCTGCTGGAGTCTGATGCTGCACCATTTTCTTGAGCTACTTGATGACCCCAGTATCCAAGCATTGCGTGTGGTCCGCGAGTTAGAATTTTCCCGACCCTCGATGAATTTTCGTCGAGCTTAACCATCAGTTCGATATGAGGCGCAGGTTTTCCAACACATGTGCCTTGCTTTGGTCGATTAACCAAAGGAAGTCCCGCTTTGTAGGACTCTTGTGTTGGATCATGGAGAGTCATGAAGGTAAGTGAAGAGCACGCCTCTGTCATCCCTATAAACAACCAAAATAGCAAAGAGCTTAGGTTAAAAGATCAGTAAACACGGTTAAAATCTAAGCAGAATGACAATGACTCACCATATGCTGAGAGTATTTTCGCGCTTGGGAAGATTTTTGTGGCATCTTTTAGGAGTTCGCTCGATAAAGATCCACCTCCGTTTAGTATCTTTCTCACGCCATGGTTTTGAGCTCCGTTTTTCATCGTCCTGGGGTAAAAAAAATTTCAGCTTACCAATGGTTTTAAAGGCTGATATTTACTTCTCATGAGGAATTTTGTTTAATTCTCTTTTTTACCTGTTGACATAAACTAGATCAGCCATCATAGCTGGGACAGTGATGAAGCAAGTCACACGTTGTCGTTCCATAACTTGAAGGGCTGTTTCAGCATCAAACTTTGGCAGCAGAACATGGCAAGCTCCAACCATTAGCATGGCCATGGCTGATGACAGACCGCCGATATGAACTAATGGCGATGTATGCAAATACACCTGCCAAAAAGATCAGACAATGAACAGATGAGTTAAAAGGCTATTTGCAGAAGCGCTCGGCTCTATGGAAATCATCGATATATGGAAGTAAAACGCGTACATCATCCTCACCGTAGCCAACAATAGCAATCTTGGCTAGAGACTGCGTGATGAACGCCAAGTGGCTTATCGTCACGCCCTTGGGTCTTCCCGTTGTACCTATTGTCAAGAAAGGATAAATCAAAAATAAAAAGGAGATCAAGTAAGGTAAATGTTAATTATGGAGGAAGCAGGATTAAACATTTTTGTACCAGAAGTGAAGCATATCACTACAGCATCATCAGGAGCCCAAGCGTACATCGATAAGGAAGGCACCAAGGCGTGCTTTTTAAGCATCTCGGTTGTCAAAACTGCCCGGTAACAGGACAACTTAGATCACAACTGCATCACCTAACCGTTGAGTTTTAAAGGTTTACTAAACAAATCATACATTGGTTATGTTCATTAGAAATTTCTGCTGAGGAAGACTCCATCACAACACACCATTTCAACGAAGATATATCGCCATTCTGTACATCGACGCACCACGAGACACGAGTCTCATCGGTAACCAAGAGAACAGGTTCTACTAGCAGCATTGCCATTTTAGCTTCTTTCAAGCTCTGTTCTTTCACAAAATTAAGCTCATCATCAAGCGAACACAAAAAAGATCTGTCAAAAAAACTTAAACAAAAACTGATACCGACCCATCTGTAATTCAAAGGAGCAGCTATTCCTCCCACCAATGCAATAGCTAATAACCACTCCAAGAACAAATCACTGAAACCACAAAAAATTTTAAAAAAAAACCAAACTTTAAAATCTTATATCCTATAACATTCAATTGTTCAATTCAAAATCCACAAATTCGAATATAAAAACCCAAAATTTAGAAATTGGAATATCTTAGATGAATAACGCGTTTGACCTGTTAAGAGCAGCGATAGAGACGACGTCGCCGGTTCGGAGGCCGAGACGAATCAGTCCGGCGGCGAGGCTAAGTACGCCGTCGACGAACTCTCCGCCGGTACGTCTCCGGTGACCGTAGACAGTGACGACGGCATTTCGTTTGACGGAGGCTAGCCGAGTCAAACACTGACAGATGTGTGGCCGAGAGTAATTAGCCATTCCGGAGAAGGACAAATCTGGAAATGCACAATATTGTGAAAATAAGATATGGAGATGGGAGAAAGACAGAAGACAAGAAAAAACGCGGGATTTGTGATCTTTTGTTGACGTGGCAGTACACGTCATCGCATCGACGACCTCTCTTATCTTATCTGCCTCATAAGGGAATATATCGAAAATCGCCGTTTTGTGATTATTTAGCCCAGGCCCATTACAAATGGGCTTTTGTATATGACCGATTTTATTGAAAAATGTTTGTGGTTTTTTTTTTCTTTTTCAGTTTGTGGTTTCTTCAAAAAAATATATGGTTAGGTAGTTTTTTAGTTTTTTAAAATAAACTAGGAAACGTAAACCAAAAACTAGGAAAACTAAAATTTAAATATTTTGATTGGAGGATATATAAGTTTTAAAAAAAAAACTAAAATCTCACTTAGAAATTATTACCAATCAAATTGGCCTTTAACTATTTTTGTATAAACTATTTTTGTATATATTAAAATTTTTTAGCTTTTTTCAATGAAAACAAAAAAAAAGTTCCGTCTACAATGACGTAGCTCCCATTTAATAAAATGATTCCTTTTGTTTTGTGAAAAAGTGTTTTAATTGTAGAAAAAAACGACACGTTTATAAAAGTTGAAGGGTTTGTTCATTAAGATCCTTATTAAAAAAATATTAAAAACCTAAGTTGGGTCTCTAATTTAAACTCTTTGGATTAAAGATTTCAAAGATTCTTCTTGCTTTTAAAAAAAAATAGAACCTTGGATACCACTCAACTATGAATGCTTATTTCCTTGTCATTTCACCGGTTACGTCTTTTTTTTTTTTTTTAAGAAACTTATTAAACCATTATAGCTATAGCTATATTTCACTTAGGAATGTAAAAATGAGCCATTCAATTCAGCTCAGATTTTCATGAGTTTAAACTATGTTTTAGGCTCATTTAATAAATGAATTAAATGATCGAGCTTAATTGAGTTGACGAGTTGTGTGAACCAACTCTAATGAGTCATGAACTACCTCGCGAACAAATAATTAAAAAAAAAAATTAAAATAGTATATTTATATATTGTAAATGCGTACTAAATATGTCAATCAAAATATATATAAAGAACAATTCTTGAAGATAAAACTTATTAATAATAAGTATGGATATCAAATTGAGGTAGTTCGCTCTTTATAACAAATTAATTATTTTTAATTTTTTAATTTTTTATTATTATATTTATTTAGTATTAGTTCCGAGCTAACTCAATTAGTTCACGATCTAGATGACATGAGTTCGAGTTTATGAATATAAACTCATACAATAAATGAGTTGAACCGAGTTAAACGAGCTAACTCATTTTTGACACCTCTAATTGCAGTGGTAATCAAACATTATTTAGTGATGGCCATGCTAATGGTCGGGGCTTGCCATGTTCTGCTGCCCAAGTTTGATGCCCAAACAGCGTTTCAAGTTATGGACCGACAACGTGTGACTTGCTTCATCACTGTCCCAGCTATGATGGCTGATCTAATTCGTGTCAGCAGGTAAACAAGAGAAGTGAACAAAATTCCTCATGGGAAGTAAATCTTGGTCTTTAAAAAGAACATTGATGAAAGAGTCATTTGAGGGTCTTCGTTTTTAGAATTACGTGGAGAGCCAAAAGCTTTGACTCTGGAAGAAGAAGATGAAGATGAGTGACTTGAGTTGAGAAACAGATGTGAGAATGAGAATTTAAAAGATTTAAGACAAATGATTTTAGGTTTTTTAGATGGTAGACAAAATGGGGTTTTAGGGTGTAGAAGGAATGGTGTAAACTGAATTGGTAATAAAAGTTTCCATTGAAGCAGAAGCAGAAGAAAAAAAGAAGAAGTACAAGAAAGAAGCACAAGAAGAAGAAGACTGAAATTTTCATCTTCATCCTCATCCTTGATGAAGAACAATCATTTGGACAAATCTACTACTATTGGATTTGAGAATCTCTCGGTTCTTTCGATGTTATCTGGACAAGAATACACCAAACTTAACAAGAGATCACCACCAAAGAATCAGTAAGAGGACTACGGAAAAACAAGTTTCGGATAAAATCTTGTTTCATCAAAGCTAACGAAAGCAGAAATAAGATCAATACAAGCATGAAATGAATAAGGGAGAGAGAGAGAGAGAGAGAGAGAGATCAAAACCAGAAAGCTCATGGATTAAAGAAGTCATAGCTCATGAGCTTAATGTCCAAAGCTTGAAACTCTGAAATTTCCAAAGAATCAAAGACAAAAGTACAGAGTCAGTACATGATTCTTGGAAAAGCTAGTAAACTGGAGAATCAAAATTATCAAAAAACCATTAACATCAAAGCTAGTGAGAAAAATTTCCATCATTTTTCAGAAACCAAAATCAAAACACAATCACAACCCAACAATTTATAACCAAAACCCAAAAAAAAAAAAAAAAGTGTTAAACCCTAAACCCTCTAATTCTCACAATCCCACAAAATTTCCAAATAGCAAAAGCAATTTTCTATGCATCTTCTTCAAAGTCTCCAAATTTCAAAATTTCCAGGAAACAAATCAAAAGCTAAGAATATCAAAACCAGAATGAGAAAAAGAAACAGAAAATTTACCAACAAACCAACAATTTTCTCTGTGACGATTAAACCTCTGCAAATTTTCTATGCCTTTTCTTCTTCTCAGTCTCCGAGAAAAAGAACCGAAGAAGGAGAGAGGAGAGAGGAGAGAGTGAGTGTCGTTTTCGTCCTTTGCTCGAGTTATTCCGCTGTTTTCATCTTCACACTTCAGAGCGTTCTTCTCCATCAGTCATGAACGTCGTGCTGTTTTTATGCTGATAAAACGGCAGGGTTTGGAACAACTGATGCGGACGCAATGTCGATCGTACAAGTGGTGAATGATGAGAAACGTTTCAGATTGGCACGTGGCAGAAGATTACGGGCAGATCTGAATCTTATGATACAAATTTTTGTTCTTGAAATTCAATACAAAATTACAAAGTTTTTTCGTCATATCAATTCGAATATCTTTGTAATATTTCTACAACCTTTAGTTGGGTTTCTTGCAGCACATAAAAAGATAAGATTATTCTCAACTTTAATAAAATAGCTTTCGTCGTTTTCTTGATGTCTCATGTCATTACATAATCGATCAATTGTTTGTACTCTATGAATATTCCATGTTTTGAAAACTAAGAACAAACATCAATTCAATTATTACAATACTTAATAATCAAATCAAAAACCAAAAAAAAAAATCATCGTATAAGGCAGAGCATCAGTTTGTGTTCGGTACTTTATAAGGTAATTTCAAAGATCATCGTATCAAGGTTGCAACCTCTGCTTTCTCGAATAGTTTCTTCAAATCAGATTGCTTTTGTTGCTGATAGGTTGATCTCTGACAATATTTTAGTAGTTCATGAATTGGTCCATTCTCTTAGGACTCATCCTACTATCTCTCATGAGTTTATGGCTATCAAATATGATATTTCTAAAGCTTATGATAGAGTGGAGTGGAACTACCTCAAATGACTGCTAGTTGCCATGGGATTTCATCAGAAGTGGATTCAATGGGTTATGTTCTGTGTATCAACAGTCTCCTATTCTGTATTAATAAATGATCAACCTTTTGGATTGGTAACTCCTCAGAGAGGCCTACATCAAGGAGATCCTATGTCTCCTTTCTTGTTTGTTTTGTGCACTGAGGGTTTAACTCATTTGCTCAATAAGACAGAGCAGCTTGGCAGCCTACATGGAATCAGATTCTCTGATGAGGGTCCTTCTGTTCATCACCTCATTTTCGCTGATGACAGTTTGTTTCTTTGTAAAGCATCTTTAGAGCAAGCTAGAATCCTGCAAGATATATTAAAGGTTTATGAGGATGCTACTAGACAGAGGGTCAATTTGAATAAGTCTTCCTTAACTTTTGGATCCAAGGTAGTAATGTTTGATCAGAAAAGAATTAAAAGAATTACTGGAATTCAAAATGAAGGTGGAGCAAGATCCTATCTTGGACTACCTGAGTGGTTCGGTGGATCTAAAGTTCAAATGTTGGATTTTATCTATGCTAGACTGAAATCTAGGCTTAGTGGCTGGTTTTTTCGATCTCTTTCCTTGGGAGGTAAGGAGGTTTACTTAAAGTTGTGGTTATGGCACTCCCAGTCTATGCCATGTCATGTTTTAAGTTGACTAAGACGACTTGTGAAAAACTTACGGCTGCTATGTCTGCGTTCTGGTGAAACTCAGTTGAACATAAAAAGAAGATCCATTGGTTGAGTTGGGACAAACTCTGCTTATCCAAACAACAAGGTGGTCTTGGTTTCAGAGATTTACAAGGGTTTAATCAGACTCTTTTGGCTAAGCAAGCATGGCGTTTGTTACAATAGCCTGATTGTTTGTTCTCTATGGTTTTCAGAAGTAGGTACTTCCCACAGAAATAGTTTTTACAAGCTGTTATTGGTACCAGACCCTCCTTTGCTTGGCGTAGTATTGTCTTTGGGAGAGAGCTACTTTGTAAAAGGTTGGAGAAAGATGGTTGGTAATGGGTTATCTTCTGGTGTGTGGACTGACCAATGGCTTTTTGATGGACGAATGAGAACTCCTCTTATGAAAAACCCCCTTGTTGACTTGTGTTTGAGAGTATCTGATTTGATAGACATACAAAGGAGAAATTGGAACATGGAGAAATTACATGAGCTTTTCTACCCTGCTGATGTGCTGTTCATTATTGACAAGAAACTAGTGGTATCAAAGAATGATTATTGGTGTTGGATTCACAATAAGAGTGGGGACTATACAGTATGTTCAGGGTATTGGTTAGCCAATCAACTCAACAACATTGAATTAATAAAGGAACCTGAAATGAGGCCCTCTTTCAATGACATCAAAGGGCAGGTGTGGGATCTAAAGACCTTTCAAAAAATTAAACTATTCATATGGAGAGCTCTTAGTGGTGCAGTGTCTGTGGCTGATAATCTTGCATATATGGGAATGAAACTCGATTGGAGGTGTCAGTTCTGTGGTGAAGATGTGGAGTTTATTAATCATGTTTTGTTCACTTGTCCTATTGCTAGACCGCTTTGGGCTCTATCAAACTTTCCTATTCCAAAGGATGGCTATGATCAGTTCTCTCTCTTCTCTAATTTCCACTATCTTTTCTGAATGGAGAAGATGAATTCTATCCCAAAAGAAATCAGACTAAGCTTTCCTTGGGTTGTGTGGTTCCTCTAGAAAAATAGGAACAAGTACTGCTTTGAAGGGAAGGTGTTTTTGGCACCTGATACCATTGACAAGATAAAGGTTGAAATGAATCAATGGTTTTCAGCTCAAGAGGTGGAAACAAGAAATGTTATTTCTCCTGCTAATCATGCTGTCAGAGGTGAGGAAAAGTGGAATCGTCCTCCGAATCTGTGGCTGAAGTGTAATGTGGGAATGTCTTGGTCCAAAAGAAATGGTTTAGGTGAGTTCTCTTGGGTTCTGAGAGATCGTAATGGAGTTGTTATTTTGCACAGTAGAAGGGCATTTTCTGGTATAAGGAGTTTAGAAGATGCTAGGCTTAAAAGTCTACTGTGGACGATTGAAAGTATGGGTTTTCACAGGTTTAACCATGTTATTTTTACATCTGATGCTGTTGAATTGGTGAATGCGATTTACAGGCCTACTGCATGGTCTTCTTTTTGTTATCATGTCTCCGAGTTACTTTTGGAATTGGAAAAGATAGATGAATGGAGATTTGTTTTTGAAAATAGATTGGTTAACCGTGTTGCTTTCCTGATTGCTCAGAGTGTCACTCTGGAGAATCGCTTCCAATCATATGTTGCTCAGGATCCTCCGGCGTGGTTACATGAGCTTTTTGATTGTGAGAGAGGTGCTTCTTGGACTTATTTTATCTGTGATTTTTTGGCAAGGATTATATATTTTAGATTAACTGGAATGTAATTGTATAGGCTTCTTCTTCAAGGTTTATAGCCTTATGTTTGTATGTTAATCTTTCCCTTATTATTATCAATATAATCAGATGAAAAAAAAATCTCTTTTTCGTCTACTGTATGTAGTTGTTCGATTTGTTTTTTGTTTTTTTTTTCCAAAACCAAATCAAAATGAATAATTTCGATTTTATTTTGTAATGATGTTTCTAAACCGAACATATGGGATTTCTTACTGTGGATATCGAGACGAGTAATAGTAAATTAATGTCGATAATGGATAATTTAAGTATCTAAAAAATACTATCTAATAAAATACGAGATGAAAAATTTGGATATCTGTTAAGATTGTTATTTGGGTAGCTAAAAACCAATGTTTTGATACCCGACCCGGCCGAGGAACCGGAATAATGTCCGGGTTAGCGGGTCTCCAGGTCGATCCGGGTCAACCGTGACTTGAAATTAATATTATTATTTGTATATATATGTTTAAAAAATATACAAAACTCTCATGGTCAAGATACGCATTCGATAAGACAAAATTGTATTCCAAAATAAAAATCCTTCATATCCACTAGAGAAGCAAACAAGGTTGGACAAAAACATGAAACCTAAGATCAAATTCACAGCGAATAAGAATCTGAAACTAACAAAAAGAAGAAGAAAAACCAAAATCATAGAATAGAGTCAAGAGATGAACCTATTGTCCAGAGGAGGTGAAACGTTCACCGTTAAAAGAAACAAAATTAAAAATAATCAAAAAATTCTTAAAACCATATTATAATGCTAAAGTCTAATGAATTGATTTCTTAACGACACAGTAATACATAATAGGCCCGGGGGGGGGGGGGGGGGGGGGGGGGGGGGGTTCGGTCCGGCCATCAAACATTGCTAAAAACACAATTTGAAAGAACATCGAATCCCGAGTATGATGAAAGAAATATGTCCCGAAATAGACAATCCTACAATTTATACAAGTTTAAAAAAAAAAAAATAGAACCTTGGATACCACTCAACTATAAATGCTTAGTTCCTTGTCATTTCACCGGTTACGTCTTTTTGTTTTTTAAAGAAACTTATTAAACCATTATAGCTATAGCTATATTTCAGTTAGGAATATAAAAATGAGCCATTAGCTCAGAAGCTGATTCAACTCAGCTCGGATTTCATGAGTTTTAACTATGTTTTAAGGCTCATTTAATAAATGAGTTAAGTGATCGAACTTAATTAAATTGACAAGTTGTGTGAACCAACTCTAATGAGTCATGAGGTAGCTCGCGAACAAAGAATTTAAAAAAAAAAAATAGTATATTTATATATTATAAATGCGTATTAAATATATCAACCAAATATATAGGAGGGATAATCCTTGAAGATAAAACTTATTAATAACAAATATGGATATTAAATTGAGGTAGCTCGCTCTTTATAACAAATTAATTATCTTTAATTTTTTAGTTTTTTATTATTATATTTATTTAGTATTAGTTCGCGAGCTAACTCAATTAGTTCACGATCTAGATGACATGAGTTCGAGCTTATGAATATAAACTCATACAATAAATGAGTTGAACCGAGTTGAGCGAGTTAACTCATTTTGACACCTCTAATTGCAGTGGTAATCAAACATTATTTAGTGAAACTGAAAAAAGAAAAAAATCTGAGTATGGTCGTCGTTATATGACAACATTTTAGTTATTTAAACATTCTATCCAAGGAGGTCGCCTAAATTTTTTCCCTCTCTTCTCCCAAACTCAGTCGCCAGAGCAAAATCGTCAGATCTGCCGCATCTCCGGTGGTGGGCGCTTTTCGCCTTCGCCGGGGAGGGCTCTCTCTTCTCCTCTTCTCTCTGCTTGCGGCATCTTCCGTTTCTGTTTTGGTTCTCGGCGGTGAGGCTTCTCGGTTAGGAGTTTCTTGTGTTTTGCGGCGGTGTGGATTTTCCGGTGACCCTGTGCGGTGGCCTGGCTCGGGTGAGGCGTGTGGCATCTAGGTGGCTCTGATGGTCAAACCGCTGTTACAAGCTCCATCCTTGGCTTTCGATTCTACTCAACGGCTTCATAAGGGATATTGTGTGGCAGAGTGGGCTCTTCTAGATCTAGACAGCGAGATTTTGGGGTCCTCGAGGACAGATCCCAGGGGGGCGTTTCTAGTTCTAGATCTGGAGTTTTTCTCTTCTTTTTTGGTGTGCCAGAATTGTGGCTTCTCTCCGTCGTGGTCACTGGTTTGGCTCCCATTGACAGTGTCTTCTGGGAGATGATTTTTTCTTGTGTAGAGGTTCGAGGTGAGTCTTCTCTTCGTGGCAGGATGTGACTATCCACGTCGTGGTGTTCAGAGCTCCGGCGGCGAGGCATTTGTTCGACTTTCTTTTCAAGATAAATTTCTGTGGCTCCTCTTTTCGCCGTTGGTGTATGTTTAGTTCGATTAGAAGCTCTTGCCAAAGTTTCGTTCCTGGGAGTGGAGGTTGTGGAGGCGGCGGTGGACGCATGCGGTGGATGTAAGCGAGCTGTCAGTTTTCTGCTTGTTTCGGCTAGGCCTCGTCGGAGGAGAAGGTTCGGGTGGTGTGGTTAGAGCGGTCTTGGGTTTGTGAGTAAGAGGCGGCTTTTTTTGCTCAATAATCAAAGAACGTCACCGCATACTTAACCTTTTCCTTAAGTCGTTGGTTTTGGTTTAGTTCGTTTCAAGGGATTACTGAATTTGGTTGTTTTTTGCAGGTTTCCTATAGCGATTTGTTTTCAGAGAAACTGTGGGCACTTTGATCGAAGGTTTGAGACGTGCAACTTAGTTTACAAGGCTTGTGGGAATGTTGCTTCTTTCGGATCGAGCGGGTTCCTTCGTCGAAGTTTGTTTGTTTGTTCCGCCAAAGCTTTTTTCCGCTGTTAATTTCGCTCTTTAATTTAGTGTTTTTAGTCATAATTTATTTTTTTCTGTCTTTTGTTATTTCTGTAATCGTCTGTGGTAATAAATTTTAAACATATTTAACCCCAAAAAAAAAAAAACATTCTACATCTTTTGTTCTTTAATTGTTTTAGATTCCCGTAAATTTAGGGACAATCTCCGACAAAGAAATTCACGAGATATTATTTTATCAAATTCAGACAAAGCACGAGAGTCGAGAGACACTGTTCCTTGGAAACGAAGGCGTTTTTTGTTTTTTAAAAGTGTACGTTCACGGGATGGTCATTCAAAGCGACGTCGTCTTCATCAGTTGTATCCACTCATATAAAGCCATTCCGCGAGAGACTTCTTGTAAACTCCAACTCACAAAAAATGGCTTCTTCACACAGAAACAGTCAGTTTTTTTCACCGTTAATTTCAATAGTGATCGTCTTCGTCATCTTAGAGTCAACGCCGACGACCGTCGACGCTAGAGAATTACGACCGTCCAATCACGGCCTTGAGTACTACTACGAACCCAGCGAGTCATCGGATATGACGTCATTCTTCGGCCCACCTTCTTCAAACGAGCTGACGTCGTCGACGTCATCATCACCGTCTGGGTCGACATTGCCTAGCGCGGTGAAATCACCAATGACGTCGTCGTCATCAAAAGCTCGGGATGATGATGATGATGATGATGATGATGATGATGATGATGATCACGTGATGAGTCACGTGTTGGTGGTAGGCAGCTTGGTGTGTGGACTCTCCGGCGTCGTTTTGATGGTGGCTTCTGCTCTCATTTATTTTCTTGGGTACCCGAAAATACAAAATTCGTCTAATAATTCTGATCAGATTCATAACAATGCCAAGTAGACTCTCTTTATTTTCTTAATTGATCCACTAAACCAGAGATGATGTCTTCATAACTTGTTCAGTAGTATGTTTTTTTTGTAAATCATTATTGTATAAATCGTAGGGTTGTCCATTTCGGGACATTTCTTTCATCATATTGGGAATTCGATTTTCTTTTAAATAGTGTTTTTAGCAATGTTTGATGGCCGAACCGGACTCCCGGTCGGCCCGGTTAACCTGGGATTCGGTCACCACTCCGGTTCGGATTTAGTGCTTATATCCGGTAAATATAAACCCGAGAAAATTCGGAAAAATTCGCTATTAATCTGTGATCGGGTGAACCGATTAAACAGGTCGAGCCACGATTTTAGAGAAATATCACAAAATAAAAACATTTATCCAAAAGTTAAGGCCTATTATGTATTACTGTGTCGTTAAGAAATCAATTCATTAGACTTTAGCATTATAATAGGGTTTTATCAATTTGTTTTAATTTTTTTTTAATTATTTTCAATTTTATTTCTTTTAACGGTGAATGCTTCACCTCTTCTGTACAATAGGTTCGTCTCTTGACTCTATTCTATGATTCTGATTTCTTTTATTTCTTTTTGTTAGTTTCATATTCTTATCCGTTGTAGATTTGATCTCAGGTTTCATGTTTTTGTCCAACCTTGTTTGCTTTTTTCTAGTGGATATAAAGGATTTTTATTTTGGAATACAATTTTGTCTTATCGAATGAGTTACGTATCTTGACCATGAAAGTTTTGTATATTTTTTAAACATATATATACAAATAATAATATTAATTTCAACTCACGGTTGACCTGGATCGATCAGGAGATCCGCTAACCCAGACATTATTCCAGTTCTTCGGCCAAATCGGGTATCAAAACATTTGTTTTTAGCTACTCAAATAACAATTTAAAAAATACTCAAAAATTTTATCGCGTATTTTATTGGATAATATTGTTTAGATACTTAAATTATCCATTATCGACATTAATTTACTATTACTCGTCTCGATATCCACAGTAAAAAATGTTCGGTTTAGAAACATCATTACCAAATAAAATCGAAATTATTCATTTTGATTTGGTTTTGGAAAAAAAAAAAAAAAAAAAATCGAACAACTACATACAGTAGAAGAAAAAAGAGATTATTTTCGATTAATCTTTTTGTTGCTAAAAATACTGATTTTTTAGCTAATTAGCAATAATAATAATTAACTAAAACTAATAATTAAAGAGTCGCACAGCGTCAGTTGGAGTCGTCCAAAAGAGGGGAGAAAACCAGAAGCTTGGCCTTTGACAAGTTTCAAAGGATCGTCTCGCTTTACTCTATTTATAACCCTAATTCTTCATCATCTTCCTCAATCGATCATAGCTATTGATTTCTTCAATCAGATTCCGGCGAAACTGATCCTCTCTCCGATCGAAACCAATGTCTCACTCTGCTGTCTCTCAGGTCACAAAATTTCCCCCCTTTTTTTTTTAATTTTTAGTCAACGATTGGTTGCTTTTCCTCTTGATCCCGATGATTATGGCCGAGAGTTTTGATATGTATGTATGAATTATGATTAGGGATTTGATCTGGGTTAATGTTGTTCCCTTTGTCTGTTTTCGGAGAAAACGAGGGAAATTTTTTGAAATTTTTTGTTCTGAGATTTTTATGATCTTTGATCTGGAATTAAGTTTGTGTTAGTGATCCAAATTTTCTCTCGGTTTCTCGGGAAAAAACAAGCAGTAAAATTCGTTTCATTTCTTACATCTGAAAGAGAGTTTTTGATTTAGAATGGGTTTTTTAATCTCTCTTGCAGGCTGCTGCTTTCTCAGTTTCAACCGGAAACGAACGTTCTCATAGAAGATCCATCTTTAAGGTGATTGCATCTAAATCTCTCATATAGCTGTGTTCAAAGCATGAGAATCTTGGATTTCAGATTGTCTTCTTCGTGATCTCTTTTGTTTTGTTTTCCCACATTCCTTGAGATTGTGTTTCGTTTGATTCATTTGAGTTTTGTTCTTATACCATATGTTTGCTTTGTGCTGTACCATTTTTCAATCCTGCAGCAGAACAATAGTGTAAGCTTTAACAGCAAGTCATGGGCATCTTCTTTAGCATTGAACCAGAGAACAACAAGCATAAGAGATGCAAAACGGTACACAAACACGACAATATGTATGTCGGTTCAACAGACGAGTAGTTCCAAGGTTTCTGTCTCTCCTATAGAGTTGGAAGACCCTAAAGATCCTCCTTTGAACTTGTACAAACCCAAGGATTCTTACACAGCTAAGATTGTTTCCGTGGAGCGAGCCGTGGGACCAAACGCGCCAGGAGAAACTTGTCATATCGTGATCGATCATGACGGTAACCTTCCTTACTGGGAAGGACAGAGTTACGGTGTGATTCCTCCTGTAAGTCATGTTCCTTGTGCTCTTGTTACATGGCTTCTTTTAAATCTTCTATTCTATTAATGAACTAGAAGATATTTTTGAGTGTAGGGTGTGAACCCGAAGAAACCGGGAGCGCCACACAATGTGAGGCTTTACTCGATTGCATCAACGAGGTACGGAGATTTCTTTGATGGCAAAACAGCGAGTTTGTGTGTACGCCGAGCTGTTTATTACGATCCAGAGACTGGAAAAGAAGATCCTTCAAAGAACGGAATCTGCAGCAACTTCCTATGCGATTCTAAACCCGGAGACAAGATCCAAATCACCGGTATGTGAACTAAATACCACCCAAACAACTAATCACATATTGGAATAGGAGATTTTTGACTTAAAATTAACTTCTTGAAAACCAGGTCCATCGGGGAAGGTAATGCTATTACCGGAGAATGATCCAAACGCGACTCACATAATGATAGCCACGGGAACAGGAGTGGCTCCTTTCAGAGGCTACCTACGTAGAATGTTCATGGAAAACGTACCAAACTTCAGATTTGGCGGCTTAGCGTGGCTCTTCTTAGGCGTAGCCAACACCGATAGCCTTCTCTACGACGATGAGTTTAGCAAGTATCTAAAGGACCATCCGGAGAATTTCAGATTCGATAAGGCATTGAGCAGAGAAGGGGAGAAGAACAAGAGAGGCGGAAAGATGTATGTGCAAGACAAGATCGAAGAGTACAGTGATGAGATCTTCAAGCTTTTGGACAATGGAGCTCATATTTACTTTTGTGGTCTTAAAGGAATGATGCCTGGGATACAAGATACTCTTAAGAGAGTTGCAGAGGAGAGAGGTGAGAGCTGGGATTTGAAGCTTTCTCAGCTCAGGAAGAACAAGCAGTGGCACGTTGAAGTCTATTAAGCTCTCTCTCTTTTTTTCTTTTTTTTTGGTTTTTGATTTGATTTTTAAGTATTGTAATAATTGAATTGATGTTTGTTCTTAGTTTTCAAAACATGGAATATTCTTAGAGAACAAACAATTGATCGATTATGTAATGACATGAGACATCAAGAAAACGACGAAAGCTATTTTATTAAAGTTGAGAATAATCTTATCTTTTTATGTGCAGCAAGAAACCCAACTAAAGGTTGTAGAAATATTACAAAGATATTCGAATTGATATGACGAAAAAACTTTGTAATTTTGTATTGAATTTCAAGAACAAAAATTTGTATCATAAAATTACGGTTTACTAAACTCGGTCCCTCTGGTTTGCTTAACCAAACCATTTTATTAATATAGTAATGCATGTTAAAAAAAAAAAAAAAAAGGAATTATCGGTTTGCCAAATTAAGGATATTTTTCAAACTTTAGTTCTTGTTTAGTTCGGTTTTATTATAATAAGCTGAACAATTTTGAATTAAGGATTCGGTTTGGTACAATCAAGTGTACATCAAACCAAACCGAGATTGGTTTCTTGTCTCTCGAATTCGAACAAAACGCGAACCGGTTCGCTTTCAATGACAAATGGGAAAAATACAATTTAAAATTTCGGGCAGCGGGTAGAGGTGGGGCCCAGTAGAAACTCGTGGAGTATATCAGTTAGTGAGCTACTTCGGGCAGAATATTCAGATCTGCCCGTAATCTTATGCTACGTGCCAATCTGAAACGCTTCTCATCATTCACCACTTGTACGATCGACATTGCGTCCGCATCAGTTATTCCAAACCCTGCCATTTTCTCAGCATAAAAACAGCACGACGTTCATGACTGGTGGAGAACAACGCTCTGAAGTGTGAAGATGAAAACAGCGGAATAACTCGAGCAAAGGACGAAAACGACACTCACTCTCTCTCTCTGTCTTCTTCGTTTCTTCTTCTCGGAGACTTTGAAGAAGAAAAGGCATAGAAAATTTGCAGAGGTTTAATCTTCATAAAGAAAATTGTTGGTTTGTTGGTAATTTTCTGTTTCTTTTTCTCATCCTGGTTTTGATATTCTTAGCTTTTGATTTGTTTCCTGGAAATTTTAAAATTTGGAGACTTTGAAGAAGATGCATAGAGAATTGCTTTTGCTATTTGGAAATTTTGTGGGATTGTGAGAATTAGAGGGTTTAGGGTTTATCATCTTTTGTTTTTTTTGTTTTGGGTTTTGGTTATAAATTGTTGGGTTGTGATTGTGTTTTGATTTTGGTTTCTGAAAAATGATGGAAAATTTTCTCAGTAGCTTTTATGGGGGTTTTATGATAATTCTGATTCTTCAATTTACTAGCTTTTCCAAGAATCATGCACTGACTCTGTACTTTTCGTCTTTGTTCTTTGGAAGTTTCAAGCTTTGGACATTAAGCTCATGAGTCATGACTTCTTCAATCCATGAGCTTTCTGGTTTTGCTCTCTCTCTCTTCCTTATTCAATTCATGCTTGTATTGATCTTATTTCAAGTTAATTCTGCTTTCATTAGCTTTGCTGAAACATAGATTTTATCCTAAATTTGTTTCCATAGTCCTCTTACTGATTCTTTGGGTGTGATCTCTTGTTAAGTTTGGTGTTTTCTTGTCCAGATAACATCGAAAGTCATGAGAAGCAAGAACGGAGAGGTTCTCAAATCCAACCACCAATAGGTACAAGCCTAGTCTACACGGAACATCTTCCTCACTCCATGGTAAAAACATCTCTCAACAACCAAAACTCGAACTGTTTGATCAGAACTATATGTTTTTTCTTGCAACTCTCCTATCTCTGTCAATTGAAATGTCTATCACACCTCTCTTGATCAATGCTACTTAAGATCCCAAATCTTTTATTCCCTTGTATTTGAAGCGAGTTGCTCGTTAGATGTAGCCTTAAGACCTTCTAGTTGATAAAATTGTAGGTTTAACCACTACTTGACGCCGTTTATCACCTTTCTGCATTCTCAGACAAAAGAGAAGTAACGGTTTTTTCGTTTCTGTGTGTTTTTCTTCTAAATTGAAGGCACCTGGACACTACCCGTATACAGATCCCTACTACAGAAGCATCTTTGCACCGCCTTGTGATACACAAGCTTATCCTCCACGACCCTTTGCCGGGGTATGGTGTATTACTCAGTACATTACAATGATCTTTCTGATCCGGATAAAATGTAATTTAACAGTTGGATATATCATATATGTTAACAGCTTATTACAAATCATACATCTACAGTTAATGGGAATGCAGCAACAAGGTGTTCCTTTACCATCTGATGTAGTCGAGGAACCTGTTTTTGTCAACGCAAAGCAATACCACGGAATACTAAGGCGTAGGCAATCTCGAGCAAAACTCGAATCTCAGAATAAAGTTCTCAAGTCACGAAAGGTAAAAACTTATATAAAAAACTGTGTTTTGGTATGATTCCCTGAAACTTCATTTGGATAAATCTTGAGTAAATCTTTTTGCAGCCGTATTTGCATGAATCTAGGCATTTGCACGCGATTAGACGTCCGAGAGGATGCGGGGGTCGATTTCTCAATGCCAGGAAAGACGATGAGCATCTTCGCGAAGACAGTGCTGAAGAAAATACCAACCTTGGCTCTGATAAATCCACCATGGCTGCTTCTAGCGGTACATCTTGAGAAGGTTCTATACGTAGCTTTGTTGTATTTTAGTGTATGATGTACAAAACTTTGTAGAAATGTATAGGTTAAATTAGGTAAACGTGAAGTGGGTTTTTAGGCTTGTGATTATCAAAATAAAACCCACGAGGAAGAAAGGAAATAAATAAATGTCATCAGTGTTTTAGTTAAGAAACAATGCTACTAATATTGTTTTTATTTTATTTTTGTAAGAAATTTTGGTAATAAAACGAATAATGGAAGAAACCACAAACGATGGCATCAAGAATATGGCGAAGATAATGGCAAAGATCTGTTTCAAATGTATCTCTTCAATCCTTTTAATCTAGCTATCGGCAATTACAATAACTGGTCAAAAACTTGTTTATGAACCAACCGTGGCTGTTTTCATATGCCGTAAGAGACAACACAAGTTTTGTCTTTGCAACTAGAGGAACATAAACAAATCGGGTGGTTTCAAATTTGAGATTTCAAGACTTCCATGTCCCTAAAGCCATAGCAAAACAAGATGATTTTGCTGATAGCTCAACAATAATAATGTAGATTCCTGTGGTTTGAACATAAACCCACTAAAGTGGTTCAATAAATTCATGGTTTTCTCAAGCTTTTGTGTCCAAAGGAAAAAAGTCTCAAACTTTCATGTGAATGCTGAAAAATGACATAATCTTCAATTAAAGCATTAGCAGCCAAATCAATTGCAGGAGAATCGGATCAAACTGCAAAATTATGCAAAAAAAAATTAAACCATTTCTCGATTTGTGCGTGTCATCCTTGCGCAGGGGCCATGCTAATCTTCTCTGTATCGTTCCAATTTTATCGGATGCCCCCGAAGGGACAATAACATGTTCGACTCCATCGATATATAAACCTTCAATTCGCTTCCATGATTACCGATGTGGGACAAAAGAACACACAAGACAAGAGACGTTTTAATCATCTGGGCTTGTGGGCCTTTTTCGACATTGCCCATTTTTTTGTGTTTATTGGGTTCCCATGTGGAAATTTAATTATTATCCTGGATAATTTATCCATATCTCTTTATTGATTATGCACGTCCATTTGTTTTCTTTTATTTTCGTTCAAGAATAATTTATTTTTTCTTTTAAAAAGTTTGTTATATAAAGTTTTAGGTTTGAGGCTACTCAAAGGGTCAAAAATTAAAATGAAATTGAAATGAAGATAAAAAATATATATACAAAAGAATATTCAAGTTCCATTCTTTATTACTGTTTGGAATTGAAGTTTTTGGGATCAAAATTACATTTTATCAATGCTACTAATATCGTTTTTTTTTTGTAAAAATTTTGGTGATAAAACGAATAATGGAAGAAACCACAAATGATGACATCACGAATATGGCGAAGATATAACTAATTTTTTGTTTTTTTGTTTTTAGTATTGTCTTTTTATTTATCAACTAATTCTTTATTAATAAAAAATTGAGTTTGAATAGTCACAATCGAGAACTTGAATATTGAAATCTCTCGCCTTCCAGACAAATTGAGTTTCTTCAAAGTGATCTGCCGTAACTTTACTTTCTGAATCCAATTAAAACTTCTGAAATTGAGCTTTGTACCGTTGAGATCAACAACTCCTTTACTATCTCCCTCAAAAATGACTTTTCTATAATTCTGCATCGCAATTATGAGAACTTGAAAACAGCATTTGAAGTTCGCACACCCTTAGCTTGACCCGAACTAATGTATACTCTCATTTTCCATCTATAATGATCCAACCCGACTTTGCTTGTGGATCCATATTGACAAAAGATTTGCATTTGGCTTTGTTTGCTTCTGTGCCTAGCTTTTTTTTTTGCACCATTCTTTGCGAGAATAATGTTTTTAGTATTGTCATTTTAATTAGCCTCAGACATTTTACCTGGAACCAAGAAATAGAACCGGAACTGAACCGAAAAAGGTGATTCGGTTCGGATTCGGATCCATAGAAATATCCCACTGGATCTCAGTCTTCAGATCAATTGGTTCCTGTTCGGTTCGGTTAGGTACCTGATATCCAATAGATACCCGAATAACCGAAACCCTTATATATATTACTATGTTTATATGGTTACTTAAGATATAATGGGTCAAATTGCCAAACCATAAACCGAAACCCAACTTGTCATCTCACCTTAGAAAAGATCGAGCAAAAATCCCCAAATCTCAAAACTGGAAACTCTAAAGAATTTGTTGTCTCACAATTTTTCTTACCCAGATTCTCCAAATTCGAAAGTTCGATCTCAGGTATGAATCAAATCCTCTTTGTTTACCATATTCAATTCCTATTTGTTTTTCGAATCAATTCATGTTTGTTCATATTCAATTCCTCTTTGTTTTGCGAATCAATTACTCTTTGTTCATCTTTGATTCTTCTTCGATTCCTCATTTGTCTGATTTTTACTCTGTTTTGCTTTTTTGTCTACTTTTTGTAGATGGATTCTTCATCACCTGTACCCGACAATGAAGATGTGCACATGATGTCCGACGCAGAAGATGGAAGTGAAGATGAGTTTGAGACTCCTGGTACTGAACCAGTAACTGCAGGCAAAAGAAAAGATGTCCCTCCAACAAGTGCAGGGAGTTCTCCACAGCCATCAAAGACAAAGAAGACGAAGAAGGAGAAAAAGACAAGGTCTTTTTTTGGGTACATTACAGTAGATGCGAGAAGGATCCATATTCATGCAAATGTAATTATTGTGGTCGAGTTATAAGCTGTTTGATATCATCCAGAACTTCGAATTTGAAGAAGCATTTGCTTACATGTAAGCAGCATAAGGCGTGGCAGAGTAATGAGGGTAAAAGTAAACAACAAGCTATAACTCCTAAAGGTAATCTCCAATTAGCTAAAGTTTCTGAAGATGTTTTTAGAGAAACTTCTAATGAGTTGATGGTGTTGGCTGAGTTGCCATTATCTTTTACTGAAAGTTTGGGTTGGAGACATTTTTTCAATATAGTGAATCTGTACAAGCCTCACTCAAGGAGAACAACAACTCGAGATATAGTGAAAATATATGTCAACCGAAAAGAAGCTATGAGGAATGTTTTTGGTGCTAATAAGCAAAGGGTTTCTCTGAATACTGACATATGGGTTGCTCCTACGACTTCATGTAGCTATATGGTGGTTACAGCTCACTTCATTGATTCAAGTTGGAAGTTAAGGAAGCTTATAATTGGGTTTAAGAACGTAGCAGACCACAAAGGATCTACGATATCAGGTATTCTTCTTGAATGTTTGGCTGATTAGGGTATAGAAAAGGTCTTTACTATTACGGTTGATAATGCTACAACCAATACTTCAGCTCTTAAGAGGTTTAAAGAATAATTCGAGACTTTGGGGAATGATTCTTTGGTTCTTGGTGGTGATTTTCTGCATATGAGATGTGCTGCTCACATTCTCAATCTAGTTGTGAGAGATGGCTTGCATGAAGTAGATAGTAGTGTGATTGGTATCCGTTATGGTGTGCAATATGTTAGATCTTCTACACCGAGATTGAATGCTTTTGAGCTTAAGTTGGAATCAGGAAAGAGTGTAAGTTGAGGTAGTTTGCCTTTGGATTGCAAAATACGCTGGAATTCAACTCACCTCGTGTTAACTCGAGCTCTTAAGTTCAAGGTAGCATTTGACAAGATGGCAGCTGAAGACAAACTCTATAATGATTACTTTCTTGAAGTGGATAAAAATAGAGAACAAAGAGTTGGACCACCAACCACAACAGACTGGGATGCAATTGACAGGTTGGTGAAGTTTCTTGTTATCTTTTATAACTCTACATTGGTGGTTTCTGCATCCTCTTCTCTGAATTCTCATAAGTGTTATGCTGAGATTTGCACTATTGAAAATAATCTAATTAGACTTAGCAATAGTCCAAATATAGAATTGCAGACAAAGGCCTATAGTATGAGAGCAAAGTTTGACAAATATTGGGCTGGTTTGAGGGAAATATATAGGCTTGTGATAATTGCTAGTGTATTTGATCTGAGAAACAAAATGCAGTTTGCACAATTTTGTTTTGATCAGTTGTATGGTAAAGGAAGTGCATATGCTAAAGGGATTTATGATTCAGTCAAAGAAGTCATGCGTAGACTGTTTGATGAATATAGCATTGCATATGCCAATCGTGTGGCTCCTACTCCCACATCATCTCAGTCTGCAGGAACATCATTTCAGACTTCTCAAGCTCACAGTGATCAAGTTCAAAACTGATGGTTTTGATATTGATGATGATGTCCTTGGTTATGAAAGGATGGATTCTGTTTACAAAGAGATGGTCAATGAAAAAGGACTTGAAGATACCAGTGATGAGTTGGATATATATCTAAAGGAATGAGTGGAAAATCCAAAGTTGTTGATGGTTACAGATTTCGATATTCTTGGTTGGTGGAAGCACAATGCAGTAAAATTTCATGTGTTATCCGAAGTAGTTAGGGATGTGCTTGCACTCCAAGTGTCTTCAGTTGCATCTCAGAATGTTTTTAGCACTAGTGGTCGTATTCTTGAACCATCTAGGAGTTCTCTCACTCATAATACCTTAGAGGTTTTGATGTGTACCGAACAATGGCTCAAGTGTGAGATACACTTGAATGAGAAAGGAGTGGTCACGATTACTGATTTGCTTGCAGACATTGAGTTGCAAGACAAACTACAGAAAGGTAATGGATGTGCTTAATATAATAGTCTAATCTCTATTTTAATTCTTTGTTTTAATTAAATTTCTCTTATTTATATCTGTTTCTGAGTTTGGATTATGAGAGACTCATACGACTCGGTAATCTTGTAAGGTATTCATCTCCGTTTTGTTTAGATTATGAGAGATTTTTAATTCTTGTTTTTATGTGTTTTTGTTTTTTAAATGCATTTGTAACAGGAAGCTGGTGAATGGTGATTATGATGAGTTCTTACCTCTTGGTGTTATGGTGATCTATTTTTTACTTCTTGTTTTGCTTCTTCAACTCTCTACTCTTTCTTATCAAACTCAACTTAACTCTCTACTAGGCTACTCTCTACTCTTTATTGCTTATCATTTCTCATCTTCGGATTGAGACTTAACTACTTAAGTATTGTCTTCTCTACATTTTTCTTATGGATTTGGAACTTGTCATTTTCAGATTGTTGCACTCTAATGTTGTTGTTGTTCATCGATTTGGCCCTTATTAGCTGATGAATAAGATAGAAATAGGTTTTTTGTTGTATTTGTTGTGTGTATTGTTTCGGTTCTTTCGGATAGTTCGGGTAATTTGGTTATAAATTGGGTACTTCGGTTTCAAATACCAGAACCGAACCGAATACCTACTATTTTTGGTTCCAAATCGGTTCTCCTTCAAAAAATCCGAACCGAACCGAACCAAAAATACCGAACCGAACCGAACCAAAAAATATGTAAATACCTATATGGATCCTAAACTCAGGAACAGAAAGAATCGAGAACCGAAAGAACCAAACCGAACCGAACCGAATATTCATATGCCCAGGGCTAATTTTAATCATCATATATTTAGGAAGTTCTCTCTCCATCTAAGACATCCACGTCATCAAAAAGTAAATAAAAACATTAAAATTAAAGTTAATAACTCAATTAATTCACAAACTTTTATATTATTTACTTTCATTAAATAAAAACAGTAATTCACAAAACACATCAAATGTAAAAAATAAAATTACAACACGAGAAAAAATAAAAGAAGAATGTGAATATAAATTAGATTAGAAGGAATTCATTTTTTTTAAGAAGAATACATCTTTAGAATTTGAGATTATTTTTTATGAGTGTTAAAGAATAAATTCACGTTAGTGATTAAAACTAAAATAATGTATAAATTTAAAAAACAATTCGGTGACTAGAAATAGCCAAATAGGGAAAACATTATCCAAAAAATCACAAATAAAAAAGAATACAATTTAATCGAATAATGAAAATTTTATTAAAAATAAAATTTTGAGAATGCTATTTGGAATAAGAAACAATTTACAAACTTTATTTGTAATAGTAATGCAATATTGTAAAATTGTTTAATTCGAAATAAGAAGATTTCTTTTTCCTTTTAGACACGTATTTCAAAACTTAGACTATTATTTAATGAGTTTTTAAACTATACATTTTAAAAAAATCAAAATCATAATCTAGATTATGTGCAGATTAATATTTAGAAACATAATATAATATAAATATTTAGAATAGATGATATAATTATATATGAGAGAAGAGAATTTTAATGCAGGGTTTAACGGTGAAATCTGTGTCTGATGGATAAGTATGGGTTCATAAATGAAAATTTATCTCTTGAAAGTAAATTTGATATGCACCACAACATGATCAGAGAAACCTCGCGAAGAGAAGTAGGTATCTCTTAAGATTATTTGACACTTAAGGAAGCAAAAAGATCATGCAAGTGATCAGAAAACAAAATAATATATGAAGATGAAAAGGAGAAAATAGTTTTGCTAACAATTGAGAATCAATCCACAGTCCAATATGTTATATATTTATATGTGAGGAAAGAGAAGGTCAAAACAAATTAGATGCCAAGAGGTGAACGACTGCATTTTGGAAGATGACGAAAAAATGACTGTGAAAAAGTATTTAAACAGAATTTCACTAAATCTCGGAAAGATATATGCACAAGACTAAAGTAAAATATTTTTGATCTCATCCACCGTGTGAAATGAATTAATTTTCATAAAAAATACATGACATGGATTGTATATCAGATTATCAGGTTCAAAATCAATGACATAGAGGTACATGAACCATAGGGGTCAATCAAATTTTGATAAATCCATTATATGTAGTTTATTAACAATTATAATAACCCAATCTAAAATAAATCTTGACTTCTATAAAAAATAACCAAAATACATAAGGAAAAATAAATAATTAATCTACTGAGATTAATGTTAAGATTTAAGAACTAATAGTAAAGCAATTTGCATATTTACATGATTAAGTTAAGAATGTACGTGAAATTGATTTTTGTTTCTTACAAAACAAACATAAC
Organism: Pseudoturritis turrita; assembly: GCA_900406555.1. Taxonomy (NCBI): domain Eukaryota; kingdom Viridiplantae; phylum Streptophyta; class Magnoliopsida; order Brassicales; family Brassicaceae; genus Pseudoturritis; species Pseudoturritis turrita. The sequence continues at coordinate 700,660 of OVBL01000596.1, read as the reverse complement.
TTTTATTTTTCTTTTGAGTCTTTAACAAACAACAATATTTTGCTTTTATTTTATCTCGAGTTTACACAAAAAGAATTCGGTTAGAAACTTCTCACTGCAGTGATTATTATTGATATATTGTAAAAAGATGAAAAAATCTTAACATGTAGAGACAATTACAAATGTCAAATAATGAAAGCTTTAAAATGAATTTTATATTTCACAAAAAACAAAAAAACAAAAACTTTAAAGAGTAGGAGTATATTGCTTTTTAATGGCGCGAGATATACTCTCGTACGGAAATTATGTCATTTTCTGACAAAAATTAGTAATTTATTAAAAAAGGAGCTTTACTTAGTAACACTAATCCTATTTTTATTATTTGATTAAGATAATAACTATTAAGTATTGCAAAATTACAAGGCAAACTAAAATGCAAAAGATGGGGTTAAATAAAGTGGGTATGTATACCTGCGACTGGCATGTAGAAAATCGAAGCGCATGCACAAAGTAAGAACTCATGATGAGACTTCACATGACCTTCTTCATACCTTTACTATTTATACATTTCCAAATTTATTGTTTTTTTTTCTTTTTATATGAAGATATCTGTTTGTCTAGATGTTATTACAAAATAGTTTTCTCATGCAACCAATACATTATATTATTCAGAAATATACTATTTATCTTCGCTCAAAGTTTTTGTTTTTCTGTATATATTCTAAAAGTTTTTGTGATGTTTTTACTGTAAAATTATAGTGCTTTTTTACATTGATCTATAGTATCTATATTTTTTTTTTGGCAATGTCATGTGCTTTATCTGTTTCATAATATAAGATGTTTTGAAAGTTTTTTTTTCCAAAATATAAGATATTTTCAAATTTCTATGCAACTTTTAATTTTATTGGATATTGTGTGACCAATAATTTTCTGCGATTTTTTCATAATTGGTGAATTATTTTTATTTTATATAATAAATAATATTTTTTAGAGAAAAAATAATTTTTTAAACTTTACATTTTTAACTAAAATATCTTATATTTTGAAACGGAGTGAGTGTTAATCAACAAAATGCAATAGTTATATATATATATATATATTGAATATTTGTTCTTTATGTAAATTTTTACTTTCACTAAGATATGGATATATAAGACATTTTATATACACAATCGAGGACACTCTCGTAGCTCAATGTATTGGTTTTAAAATAGAAAAACAAAATGTATCTTCTCATGATGTCGTTTTCGCCAAGATTACCAAAATATTTCGTAATGATAGATTTGGTGCTTGCTCATATACGAATGTTTGGCTTTTCTCTTGTATTTTTGTAGGATCGACGAAACCTTCTCATTGAACCAGATACATTAACGGTGGAGCAACCATATTGTATATAATTTTTTTTTTTTTTTTTTGCTAAAAGCCATATCATACTATTATTTAGCAAGTGCGATTTCCGACATGGTGGCTCCAGAATCACTCTCAGACCTGAGATTATCTTTATGTCATTAATGACTTCCCGTAATTACATCCCCTGCCATCGATTTTTTTTGGACTAAAATTCCATAGATTCATTTGGTGAAAATTAATGGATTTGGTTTTGATATTTTCTTGGCCCATACTTAATTGGTTCATAATTAATTGTCGGTTTGGTAAAACCCTAAGTGCAGCTTTGTTATTTCTTCTTATATATATATATTGGGGTTAGGTTTAGTCGAACATGAATATTTCTCCTTCCTTTGGTTTCGCCTTCATTAGACAGGTATTAAACAGGTATGTATTTTCTTATTGATTTTATAGTAGTCGTTTTTTTCCACAGTTCTTTTTACGCTTAGGATTTTGTGTTTTGTCTTGTTTTCTCACATGTGGATTCTTCTTCACAATGGTATGTGGTTTCTATTCCATTTCCTTTGTCTTCTGTTCTGGGTTTACGTATCCACTTATTTTTGTATCTGAAGCCGGAACCTTTTGATGTCTTTGCTTTTTTGGGTTTTTGGAATTTTCATAAACCAACTCTTTTGATTAATTTCGTTTAAACAAGTCGAATAGAAACGCATAAGGTCTCTTAGTTTTTGTGATTCAGTGGTTATCGGCATCTTTGTAGGTATTTTTAATCATATGATCCTCTTTTTCTAATCTGTAGCGTAAGTTGAGTAGAAGTAACAGTGACAAACTTCAGCAGTTCGTGGCTATAACGGGAGCTAGGTAACTGGATCTATCTCCACGAGGTATGAGGTTTTTTGTTTTTCGGTTTTATTGTTGATCGATATATATATATATATATTTTTTTTTTTTTTTTATTTTTTTTTCGTCGTCATTGTCGAGATATGATCGTATTTGATATTCAAATCGGTGGTATGTTTTGTCTCTTTTTATTTTAAAAGTTTTGTTAGAATTGTAATTTCTTATTTAGATATATTCATAGAATTTTGATTGTGCTCTTTTGACCTATTTTGTTTTTTTTCCCCAGATTTCAACCTCTACATTGAGGTATGATCGTTTTGTGTGTTTGGTTATTGTTTGGTGTATCATTCGTTACCGAGGTATGGAATTTAGTGCTGATTATTATTTCATGTTCTATATCTGAGTAACAATATCTAAATATAGATCTTCATATATATATATATATATATATATATATATATTTATTTATTTATTTGCTTGTAGGTTTATTGTTCGTTAACAAAATATGTGTTTTCGTGTTGATTATTTTAAATATTTTGGTTCGTTTGGTCGTCATTTCGTATGTTTCATCGATGTAACTTTTTTGATTTGATTCATTTGGTATTTAGTTTTTTTGTAAAGACTACATCTGTGAAATGTTAATTTATTTTTTGTGAGGATGTTGTTATTTTTTTTTGTTGTTTATTAAATTTTGTTCGGATATGATTTTTTTGTTTTCCAGATCTCTGTGTTGATCTATATCAATTTAAGTGGTTTATTGGTTATTATTTGTCTATTTTTTTCTGTTGGCTTTTGTACTATTTTAATCGTCTAAGCGTTTAAGTTCTATTTGCTATATTAGTTTTTTTTATAGGAATTCGATGGTATGATTTATTTTGAGTTTCTTTATTAGTTATATGTTGTTTGTGTTATGATTAGACATAAACAAAAGATTTTGTGATGACGTATTCATTTATGTTATTTCTCTTTTTAACGCATTTATTATCGCGAATTCCCTTTGTTATTTAGTGGTATTTATGTATATCTTTATTTTATGTTTATTCCATGATTATGAGTCCAATAGATTACGAGTTCGCCCATCGTGAACCATAGATCTTTCGAAACCGTTGCTTATGGGTCTAACATGTCTTTTTCTTCTTTTGCATGTGTTTTTAATAAGGTATGTGAGTCTTGGTGAATCTAGAGATATTGAGCTCTTTTACTACTTGGTGAAATCAGTGAGAAATCTAGAAAAAGATCCTCTCATGAGTTGGTTCACTAATGGACTTGGATGCATCTCTATTGGACTTAGATGGCTCTTTGCAAGTGGTAACAAAATTCCCTCTCTCTATTTGAATTTATATGTAAATTAGTTCTAATCAATAGTTTAATTGATGCATAAGTTGTGTGATTTAATGAAAGTTTAGATGTTAATGTTTCTTGATTTGTCACACTTTCAATTTACGTTTGGAGGATTAAGAGAAAGTATTCAATTTTTAAAAAAATTTGGTGGGTCTCAAGGTCCTTTAACTTTTAAAGGGGATGATTATAATGGGACAGTACCTCCTTTGGAGGTAACATCTTTCTCATGGACAATGGTAAGAGATTGTATCTATTTTTAAATGATTTTCTCTGTAATAACACAACATTTTGCATTTATATACAATACTCATTTTTTGCAGGTTGCTAATATTTTATATTTGGAATGTCTTCCATGCTCTGGCTATTCTTATGCAAAAATTTCGAGTATTTTTTAGGCGAGCGACACCAAACAAATTCACCAAATTGATCAATTTCTTAAGAGTGTAAGTGTTTTCTTTGCTTTGTTGCAATTTTTGATGATTTTTCTTACTTCGTTTTTCTTCTTCTTATAAGTGGTTTTATTTTGATTACTGGCAGGGGTTAGTGGATCATCCAGTGTTTGTATCAAATCCATTTTAAATTGGTGGAGATTCGTAAACTAGGGAAAATTTTCTAGGAGTTGTGAAATAGTATGAAAACAAGAAATCAGGATGGTGTCAGACCAATCATAGATATTAAGGCATTAGTAGTTTATTCTCTCCTTTTTGTTGTATACCGATAATTCGGTTGAGATAATACCTTCCTAAAATTAAGTAGGGATATGTTCTTGAAAATCCCTCGATAGATCTAAACATTGAATCTAATCATAGGATTTCATTTGCTCATGGGATGGGGATTATTCCATATGAGCTCTTTGAGGTAATTGTTTTCTTTAGTCACATGGTTTGTTGAGATATTTGGTTTGCATAACCTTTTTCACTATTTTTTACAGTCACTTAAAACAAGTTGTGGAGGCAAATTCTTTAACATAGATCCGAGTAATGCAAAATGCTCAAATCATCTTCAAACTTATAATCAGGTAAGAAACTACACAACCACTTGAGTATTTATCTGATCTCATGTTCACATGATAACTTCTCTTTGTTTGATGATTATTGTATACCATGAAGAGCAATCTTAGACATATACGAAAATAAGATTTTGTTACCAAACTCCGAATTAGATTACGTCTTACCAAACATACTACAAAGTTTACCAAACACCATAACCAGTAGAAGACGAGAACAAAGGAGTTTTCAGGAAATGATTCATCATCGATGCCACCTCCTAGCTACATTGTTTTCTATAGGAAGGTGTTTCTATATATCACAAAATATAATGGCATAACTGCATTATATTTTCATGTTAATGAAAGCGTTGTTATTATAATATTTGAATCACCAGTTGTCGGAATATACAATGCACAGATTTTAATGAAGCGTTCTGGCCAAGACAGCAATTATATACAAGTAAGTGAGACAAAAAAAAAAGATTCTTTAGTTCAACCATAACTTACAAGAGGAGATGGGCAAACCAATGCGATGATCTTATAACTAAGAAAGCCCTTATGTTTCCATTTTATTATGTAATTTTTTTTTTTTGTAATTTTCTTCATTGGATGAGTCCAATGACTAAGATGGAGAAACTAAAGATTTGTTTTTTACCTTAGCAATCAAAGCAGTTGTTATATAAACAAACATGAAAGGCTAACCAAAGTCAAAATTCGAACATATTTGTATGGGTCGCACATTGTTATTTCTACAATAGTATAAATTGTATAAAATAAAACCAAAAGACATGAATACATATTATTTTTAGCATCAATACTCTGTGAATTGCTGAGACATAAACGAAACAGCCAGAGAAATATGAGTCAGAGTAGAAGTATCTTTTACATATGGTGTAACCTGAAAAACTCTATTTGAGGCCCGCAAGACGAATTAAAATCTTTAACTATGAAATTGTTGCTGAGAAACATGATTTAAAGAGATCTGAAACTTTGGAGAATTTTATTCTGGAATAGATAAGATATGTTGTTTTGGCAACGTGAAGAATCTTTAGCCAATAACACGAAGACGATCATGAATCACACCAGTGACGTTATTCTAAGAAAGTTAGAGGTTTTGTAATGATCTTCAAGTTTCTCCGATCTCTTTCATATTATTCCAAAATTTATCCAATTATTATATGCTTTATTTTTTACATGGACAAAGCATATGATTTCTAATATCTATAAACGTACAAAAATGATATTCAAACTTTGTGGGAAGATCAACAGATGAGGGATGAGGATTAATCTTAAACCTTTCGAAGTTTCATGTTCGGAACTTGCTTTGGGGTTTAGAATAAAAAGAAGGATTGAGATTTTGTAAAAAGTGAGAGTAATTATATATTTTGGTACTTAAGATCGTTTCCACTTGACAAGCCTTTAATGTCTGAGTTTATTTAAATTTTGGTTTTAAAAAAAAGTGAACTTACAGATTTAGAATCAAGCATAATTTTCTTTGAGAAACCAGTTGCAACTCTAGATTCTGCTTCCTTATACCTGTCAAGTATGATATTGCACTTTAGATTTCTTTTTGCGGTTCATAGATCTTATGAGTTGCGTAAACTTGCTATTTTAAGTGTTATATGATTTCCATGCAATATTTCTAATTCATACATTGAGTAAGAGATTTTTCGTTCGTTTGTATGATTATGTCTCATTTGTGTTTTACTCAGTTTCTTTTGGCGTGTTATTTTGTTTTCTATTCAAATTATTCAAAAAAAAAATTTAGTATTATTGTTTAGCGTATTTAGAAACGTTATAAATTTACACATTGGTACGGTCGTCAAAATAAGATGTAATCGTGTAGAAATTTTTAAAAAGTTTTATTTAATACATTAATGCAATTTTATGTTTTGTTGAAATTTCAATATATTAATAAGAAAATTATATGTCTTAACATGCAGATACTGTGAAGATGATTTTGCTTTGTTTAATTTTAAATTCGGTAATAATAAGATTACAATAACGTTCAAATTCAAATAAGTTTTGTTGTTTCCATAGCAAAGTGTCTGGTCAAGTTGAAATCTATGTATTTTTTGAAAATTGAATAAATAGTCGAATATTTTTTTAACTTATTAACATGAATATGCTACTAGGAAGAAGAATGGCACGGGGTATCATGAGTTTGTGACATACAATGTGAGTATGTGAGAATCGATCTGAAATCGCCATGAGATTGTAGAGAGATTAAGTTTGAGATATGCTCCATTGTAACCGGTATTCATCATTGTGATTAAGGAAATTAATACAGAGAGATTTGAGTTACAAACTTATTAGTTTATCTCAATATCCTCTATTTTTATCTGATTCTTACTCCCAGAACGAATCCTTTACAGAACCAGGAACATATGAACAACGGAGCTGGCATTTATGCGGTTCATGTGCATGAAATGCATGACATATTGCTCTTCTCTCCTCAAACTATCTTATCCATTTGACATAAAATTATACATGTATGTATATCATTCATGTATAATTTCCAATGATTATGTGAATGATTATGGTTTAAACGTTCATGCTAAGATTTAACAATCTAATCAAAGAATTTGATGGCATACGATTACTAAAAAGATCAAATTTTACGTGTTTGTATTCGAATTTAGGTTTTGATGCTAGAGCTTAGGGTATAGGATCTATGTATTTTTTTCAATGTTTTTTTTTCAATGTTTACCTGCATTTGTAAGGGTTTAGCTCTCATATCAGGGTTTAGTACCCCCTATTTTTTTTAAATCGGTGGTATAATGTTAGTGAATAATTTAATAATGTTTTCTTCAAAACATATTAATGAAAACTATAAAGAAACAAAAATATTTGCGGTAAATTAAGATAATAAATGTGGGTACTCGAAAAATGAAAACTATAAAGAAACAAAAATATTGTTGATTGATATTTTTTTTAAATCACTAATGACTAGGCTTGTCAATTTGGGCCAAAAACAGTCCCGCCCTGATGGCCCCGCCGCGGGCGGGTGCATATCAACAAATCTCAACTCATTTATAAACTGGTCTCGCGGGACAGGGTATTATAAATACAATTTTTTGCGAGTAAACCCAGCGGGTTGCCCGCATGCTTTTTTTTAAGTATATTAATTTTAAATATTTATCCAGCTAACAATACTAAATTACTGAAATATTATGTAATATATATATAAATTAAGTACAAAATTTAAGTTTTTCAAAGAAAATTATGTAATTAATTTTTATTACTAGATCAATTAAAATAAGTATAATTTTTTTTTTTTAATTTAAAATGTCTGCGGGTTATTCGTGGGCCCGTAAAATTAGGCGCAACGGGTGCGGATTCAGTATTTTGGTCCAGCGAATTTTGTTGGGCGGGTCAAAAAAATTTAAACACGTCGCGGAGAGGGTCTAGCAGGACAAATCTAGCAGGACGGGGTTGATCCGCTTGACATGTCTACTAATGACTATTAACTATATATCAAATACAATAATTCGATAGTTATAATTAATATAAGATAATTTGATGTTCGATTTTTTTTATTTAACTATTTATTCTTGAAAAATGAATTACGTTTATTATGTTTCGTGTCGGATTCAGTAGAAAATTTATACTACATGAATTTGCTTTCTGAAAGAGCAAATTATTGATTAAACTGTTTTGTAAATTTGTGGCTATTTGATATTCAAATTTGTTTTAGTACTATGAATTATGTTGACATCATTGGGTTGTGGTCTTGGTTTTGATTATTCTTAAAATTTTATTTTATTTTCTTATAACGGGATATGTTTTTTTTTCTTTATACGAAAATGGATCGAATGAAGTTGTTTTTCAAGACTATAGGAAGACGCATCACAATAAATAAGTTTATGAAGGCATAAACAAAGAGCTACCTGTTGATTTTGAATCGAGGTGCCTTTGATCTTAGTTTCTCTGCCTGGTCAGTGTCTTGTGTTGTCTGTCTTGTTTGTCTTGTCTTGTTTGTCTGATTTTTTGTCTTGTTTCGACGAACAAGACAAAAAATCCCAAATTTTTTGTCTTGTTCGTCGTTTTCAATACATATCACCGGAGAAGAAGACGACGAACAAGACAAAAAATTTGGGATTTCATTGATTTTAATGTTCGTATTATATATATGTAATTGTTAGTAATAACAATAAAATTCTAATGACACAATAATTATGTATGTGCCACATATTCCAAGGAAATCTGGGTTCGAGTCCTTCTTTTTACATTATTTTGCTTATTAAAAAAATTCAAAACTATGTCGTTTTGATGATAGATTCACGGTGATATACAGATTGAAAAACATATACACAGGCGAGGGCTATATTGCGCATTTTTTTAAGTTAAAGGGTAATTTTGCAAACAAAAACTTTGTGACGGGTTTTTTTGCATCGTTTTGATGATAGATACACGGTGATATACAGATTTAAAAATATATACACAGGCGAGGGCTATATTGCGGGTGATAGTTGAGTTGGATAGATTGACTTGTATTTTTTTAAGTTGAAGGGTAATCTTGCAAAAAAAACTTTGTGACAGGTTTTTTGGCAGAAAACCCAAATTTAAAAATTGAATAATGAATTTAAAATTGTATAAGTGGCATCATTTTCCTAGGAATCATTTTGGTGTGAATGATTATTTTTAATAAATTGTTAATGAATTATTTTTGAACTCTAAAAGTTGGTGTGAATCATTTGGGACAACACATAACATTCGTTGATGCAAACATAAGACATTCATTTAATTATGAATTTTGTTTACATCAAAAGATATACATTTTAAAATAATACACTTTAGATTTTTTTTTTTTAGAAACGTTCTAACGATTCTTTAAATCCGTCCATACTAACATGATTCGTACTTATGTTACAATTGTATTGTTTAAACGAGTGGTTTTGAATGGAAGAAAATGAATGTGGTTTATAAGAATATATCTTAAAGTCTCTAGAATTTTGAGTTTTTAGTTATTATATGGAATTGAGATTTTCGTTAATTATGTTTATAAATTATCCATTTCTATTTTGTTTTTATGAATTATATTTTAGTATTTTTGTTCTAAAATATGGCGTTGGCACAAAAATTATATATCTATATTTTCAATCTCTTTTTTTAGTCAGTTAGATCTATATTATTTGCAACTACATATAAACATGGAAGAAGTTATATGTTATATATCATTATACAAGATAAGATGTCCATTTAAATTAGTTTTTATGATTCTCAAATATTTCTACGTAGTATTCGATATACGAAAATATCGTATTCGATTTGTTTTATTTAAATATGTAATTTTGAAAAATGAATAGATAATAAAAAATTTATATTTTATTTTCATTAACATACTAGTTGTATATAATTGACATGTGTAATTTGCACATGGTTTTCAAATATTTACATTTTGACCCCAAAATAATGTTTTTAGTTTCACAAAACCCAATTAGATATTCGCAACATGATTATATAGTTTTCGTGTATGTCGGTATGTTTTGCATATTATTTGGTGTAGTTTAGAGCACATTTCTTTAGTTGAGATGGTTAGCCACATATTAACCCATCTTTCGTGTAGTTGAAAATAATTTTTTCAAAAAAAAATATATTTGCTCGTTTGTTTTTACTATACAGTTCTCCTGATCATCTGAGCATATATATGTGGAGACATATAGTTTTGTCAGTGTATTTGGTATTGACACATTGTGAATTTAAAATATGACACTCATAATAATAATAAATTGTGTGTATTTTTTTTATGTGTATATTTGAATATTTTGATGGCTTTTCAACATTTTCTCCATAGTTCACTGTTCCAGACAGCAAAGTAATTTATTTGTGCCATGAAAATGAATTTAAGGTCTCTCATTTCGGGACAAAACAACACAAAAATATATTTATTAGTTCGAAATATTCGTACTAAATCGCTTGATATTATTTTTGTAAATTCTGAACTATCGATTTGGGCTTGTGAATCGCGTTAATTTTTTATAAATGCTATTAACAAAAAAAAAATGAATTTTAAGGAATAGAGTAAATTATTTAACTAAGTGAAATATTTCATTTTCCGGTCATGTGATCGGATTTTGCCATTATGCGGGTGGGCATCCGGATCTTTGGAGGATAGATGGAGTCTTACACTAAGAAAAGAGTTGTCAGAAACATTGAACACCAATAGTGCTCTTGGGAGTGATTCTCTTTGTAAATGAGAATTGTGTAAGAAAATGAATATATGTGGATAGTAATTTAGGCGGTATGTTCGAGAATTGAGTCAAAGAGATTCAAATAAAATCTTATGGGATGATTGATCGACTGACCGATGGAAAAATTTCATGGAATGAGTACGATCCTTTTTACGATACATGAGATGTCATATTTATAAGAAAATTATCCCAACATGAACATTTCACTAATAATAAACATTGTACTCAATTTTATGTAATTCAAATAGTATAATATTTATGTTTTTTAAAATTTATTCGTGTTGTATATGTAATTCACAAAAGACATAATAAATCTCTATAGTCCTGTCCAAGAGAAATATTAATAGAAAACCAAAATAGTACAAAAGAAATAATGTTTGGACAAATTGATACAACCAATTGGCAAATTAGTAACGAGACCAAATACAGGTTGTACCCCTGCAAAGGCAGACCTGTCTTTGTTTTCGCATCATTTATTCATAAATATTAAAACAATTTAAAGATAAAAACCAGAAAGAAAGAAAAAAACATAAACGTTAAATTTCAAAAACATATTTCACGCTTCTCACGCACATAGTGAACATCACACATACTTCTCATGCATCATCATCCGCATAGATAAAAAAAAAATGGACATACAACATCATCGAAATATGCACATACACATACATACATACATACATACATCATCATCATAGGACAAGAGAGATAATTGATGATGCTATGTTTGGGTAGGCCACTGTCACAGAGCTTAAAGACAACAACTTTATTTCCCCCAAGTTAGCAAAATTAGCCATTTCGTCAAAATTCCGTTTCTTCTGACAACACTTTTGTTTTACGAGTAAAAATTGTATTAATTATGTTAAAACTATATTAAAAAAACAAAGATTGGTCTTCTTCTCTGCCTCCTTATTGATTTTAATTTTTATTAATTAGTTTAGTACTATTAGGAAGATTTTTATCATAATTGAAATGTCTTATATTTGCAGAGACAACTTTGCGTGTTGGCTTTTCTCATCTATCTATATTGTGTTTAGCCTTCCAATCCTATAACTTGATTAAATGCTAATTTCTTTCTAGTCTGAATGCATCTGTGTTTTCAAATCTAATTACTTTCAATCCTTTTTTCTTGTCAACATCTAATTAATTTTAATCTAAATCAAGAATAGTGATGATAGAAACTCATTTGATACGGAGAATTTGGTGATATAGTCCAAACATATATGACCTAGTGGTAATTAGACATGAGGTAAGATGTAAACTCGTTTTTCCTGAACTTAACGATTGGAAAGCATAGGATTGAACCATTTATGTTGTCGGTCGATTGTATTATCTTGTCGTTGCAAAATAAGTTGAAGCAGGTTTCTTTAGTCCGGTGTCGGAGCCCAATTAAAATCATGTGGACCAAACTTTTTTGCCGTGCTAACTCAATCCTGAGATTAGTGGGATGACTTAAATCGATGTGGTTGAACTATGTTGTAGTCTTGGATTCTTAGTCCAATGTCGACTCGGATCACCCAAAATTATACATATAAAAAAAATTGGTGATATAAAATCATAGTAGAAAATTTATGTTATTTTCCATTTCATAGACATAGTTTTAAGAGTTCTAAAAAAATATTAAAACAATTAAAAGTATTTAATTCATATCAGTCAAAAAATTAAAATAATAACAATAAAAATCAAGAAAGTGTGGTATTTTTTCAAAAATAAAACAAAAGGTAGAATCTTAAAAATGTTTCTCCAACTGATGTTGTATTTTTTTTTTATCATCTGAAATTTTATTGATTTGACATTGAGAATACCCCATGAGATGAAACCAACAAATAAACCACAAAGAGAAACCAATAGTCATTTCCGCATTGACATATTAATGAAGACGAGTTTCTTTGAAGACACATTGGCGAAATCAAGACATTCTTGCACCGAGTCTAGAACCGATTGACCAAAATGCATTCTCGCACAACATTAATAAAAGACGGGTTTCAAACGTTTTTGACGAAAACACGAAAACAATTATCTAGAAAATTATAGGTCTCTTTCAATGATTGTCTTAGTCAATTTTGTTTCAGAAAGTATAGTTTCAGGGAAGCATACTCTAAATACCTTTGAAAAAAAATGAGGTGCAAATTGCAAACCATATAGCAAGTCAGGTTCAACTAAAAACTAAGCAAACAAAACCATAAAGAAGTACCAAGAGAGACATAATCCCTAACCAAAAGCTTTATCCTCAGCAGAATCAAGGATCCTAACTGAGGAAGAAAAATCTAAGCCCCAAGCAGAGGAAAACATATTCTAAAACTGGAGTTCGCCAAACAAGATCAACCACAAAGCTCCAAAACAACGACATCCCATAACCAAAATTCGCCTAAAGATAGATCTAAAATAAGAAAAATAGCGACCAGATGCCAGGGACACTCATGCAAGAATCTGGCTACCAAAGACCAAACAGGGACTAGAAGCTCAACCTTTTCATCACTCATATCTGGACAAGTGAAATCACCGTCGCAAACAAAATCATCCCCTTCTTCGCATGACAAGATAAGCACAGCCATATGGAAGTAAACGACCCACGACCGACCCATATCAAAAATTTTGACTCTATTTAGATCTTCCGACACCCCTCGAACTGAGCTAGAAACACCGCAGAAATTCGGCCGAGGACCAAACTTAGCCGCCAAGACTAGCAGAACCACATCCTCCCTCGACTGAAACCACAACCTCCGCAAAACTCACCGCCCTCCCAGATCTGCTATTGGATTCACCTTTGACCAAACGAAACTGCTGCTGGGAGAGCCTTTAAAATGATTGATGCACAAAAAATCAAAAGAGACAGACATATTAAAGGAGCCTCTTCCAACGCCAACGAAGAGATGCCGAACGCTGGAAAGAAAGCAAAAAATGGCAGACGATTCTTATTCTTTCTCTCGACGATTTTTTTTAACTGATGTATTGATTTTTAATTTTTAAGAATATTAATAGTTTTCTCTCTTTTCACTTACATGTATATAAAGAAACATGAACACGTCTAATAAAATTGAATAACATTTTTTATAAGCTAAAATAACGTTTTGGGGGTTGGTGTCAAGATGAAGTAGTGGATTCAATTTTCAGTTTTTCTTTTGCGAGGATGTGGCATGTCTTTAGTCTGCAGATGGCAGAGGTCGGTTTGCGAGTGTCCGCGTGTAAGAGTTGCTGGTCTTCTTTGGCGTCTTACCAGTCGGTGTTCGAGGTTTTCTACTTTGAGCCTAGTTTCTCTCGAGATCCCCGATTCTTTGGAGAGGTAGCTAGTGATGGTGTGTATCTTTGCTTTGTCTTTTCTCGGTCCGGCATTCGTTTCCGTTGATATTGTTGCTGGTTGAGTTCGAATTAGCTCCGTCCTCAGGTCTTTCAGTCTTCAGGGGATGGCCTAGGATTTTGGATATGCTCAAAGCTTATGTTTATTGGCACATCTACTGCTTTTTCAGGTTCTCTTGGAAAGTCGTAAAATTGTTTCCAAAAGTTCAGTGTTAGCAACTAGGGTTCCTTTTCTCTCTTTTTGGTCCCTTTTTCTTATAGGTCTAGGATCTAGTTTCTCTTATGTAGGGTTTCTGGCTCCGGAGAATTTGTGTATTCCGCCGGTTTGATCTCCAAAAATATTTATTTTTCCACTGGCTCTATATATTTTAAAAATTATATATAATATCGGTAATAAATATATACATAGTTTTTATAATGTTCCAATATATATTACCTACCATTTCTATTAACCTAAGCTCTATATGATAAAAATTTCATAAGCTTTTGTTCTTTCAACAGTTTCTGGAACTTTCAAACTTTTAAACCAATTCAACAGGCGTTTCGGCTTATTCGTGCCCGAACTCCGTACTAGTGCGAAAATTTATGCCTACAATGTGAGAGAGTGTTTAAACATACATGAACTCATTAAAATTCAAATTTTCCTACCCAAACTTATAAAAGTAGGCATACATATACCTAATGGTTACGGTGTTAGTTTGTCCGTTAAATGTGTTGACTGGGATGCTGAATCATTTGACAAGTCAGATGACTTTCGGCTTATTCGTGCCCCAACTCTAGGAATCTGTGAAAATACCTTCCCAAAGTCTGAAATTTTTTTTTGCTTGATTATTTTGTAGTTGTTATGGTAAATCCCTTAACATTATTTATGAAGTAATTTTGGAGAAAATGTTTGTGTGTCAACTCTACAATCACTCTCACCAATTTCATTATAACATGACAACTTATTAAACGTAATCACAATTTTTATATAAAATTACTCCTCAATGCTATTTAAAATCAAATGAATATATATATATATATATATTTATTAATAATTTAGAATTATGTTTATGAAAACTAAACAATTATATAAAAAAATTGTTAATTACATGTTAGAATCTAAACATAATAAAAGATCACTATTTACAAAATTGAACATATTGAGCATCCGGTATTGAAAATAAAAATAACATATTACGATTTTAAGAATAAAAATAACATATTAAATACATATAATATGTACATATTATCATTGTAAGTATAGTTTTAAATCACACATTTCAATATATTATTTAAAAAATTATATTGTCGAGAGAATATCTTCTAATATCTACTAACTATATTTACATACACAATTTTTAATATAATATTCTTATATTGAAATTTTTTTAAATAAAATAGAACTATTTTCAAAATTCATACATTAGATACTTCTGTTAACTTTAAAAAAAAAAATAGTCCACAATCCCTAACCAATACTTACACTACTTAGTTCCACCAAATACTGATCATAAATACTCATATAATTATCAATCATGTATACTTATGATACAATTCATAAATATAAATTGTTATAATATTTATTTAAACTTATAAGTATCATTTATTTAAATAATTTATCTTTCATATATTAAAAGTTATAATAAAATGAATAAAATATAAACGCAATATTATTATATTTTATTTAATATTAAAAATTCATATTTAGTAAAAACAAATTTGATATTAAATTTAATTGGAAAATTAAAAATTAATCTAAAACTTAAATTTATTTGAAAAGATAAGATAAATTTGATCAAAATTTAAATAGGAACCGAAACGATATTAAATCGTCTTGATATATGTTTTATTTTAAATATTATTATTCGTAAATCGAAAAATTTTAAAATCGAAAAATATTCAAAATATTAAAATAGGAAGGTATTTGCACAAATGCTTAGAGTTGGGGTACGAATATGCCGAAAACCTATCTGACTTGTCAAATGACTCAATATCCTACTCAGCATTTAACGGATAAACTAACACTGTAACCAGTTAGGTATATGTACACCTAATTTTAAAAATTTAGGTAAAAAATTTTGAATTTTAATAAGTTCATGTATATTTAAACACTTTTTCATATTATAGACAAAAACTTTTACACTAACTTTGGACACTTCGTAAACTCCCCAATTCAACCTCCTCACTCAGCATTTCGATTTTCACCTTTTTATTAAAAAAAAAACAAATTTTTACATGTTCAGTGCTTCTTGTTGTGTTCTTCTTTGTCCTCTCTCTCTCTCAAAATCTTTCTTTATTTTACCTTTTCAGTCTCTCTCTCTCTCTCTCTCACAAAGAATCTCGAGATTGATGTCTTAAGAGAAGGACTCCTATCTCTCTACTTAGCTTCCTTAACTTTACTCCTTTTCCTCTTTCCCATCTTCAAATGAAAACCTAAACTCTCTTCCTCCTCCTCAAAGGAGGCTAACATTTCTCTTGAAAGATTCGATTTTTATTTGTTGGGTTATCTCGTTTTTTCAACCTCTGTGTGATTTTTCGATGATGGCTCATTCCATGGATGATAGAGACTCTCCTGACAAAGGATTTGATTCCGGTAAGTACGTTAGATACACTCCGGAACAAGTCGAAGCTCTTGAGAGAGTTTACGCTGAGTGCCCTAAACCTACCTCTCTCAGAAGACAACAACTCATTAGAGAATGTCCGATTCTCTGCAACATCGAACCTAGACAGATCAAAGTTTGGTTCCAGAATCGCAGGTGAAAAAAGGATAGATTTTGTGTTTCTTTCTTTCTTCTAAATTGTTGAAAATGGAATGTTTTTAATTAACAATGGTTTTTCTTTGTTTTTGTAATTGAAGACAAAAAATGTTTACTTTGTTTGATTTAAGCTTTTAAAAATTAATGACTCTGTGACTGTTCTTCCTCTGACAATGTTTTTTGGTAATTTTCTTGTTTTGGATTGATTCTCTATGGTCATATTAAAGCTTTTGAAAATTTTAGATCTATGTTCTTCAAAGTTTGTTTTTTTTTCTTTTTCTCCCTTTTGCATAGGCCTTGACACAGTTAAAAGTTAAACACAAGAAAAGTGACAACATCTAATCGAACTGTCTTTGATGAGCTTTAAAACACCTCTTTTTCTTCAAATTTTTAGTGTTTCTGTAGAGAATATGTTGGAAATTTACATTATCTTTTGCTCTTTATGTCATAGCTGGTATGATTTTAAAGCAAAAAAGTGTGTCTCTTTGCTCTCTTCTATTCATCCTTTATTGTTTATTTAAAACACATTTTAGTGTTTTGTTTTGTCTTTAGTTGTTCTTCTGTTCATCATGCTTATTGAGGTTTTTATTTGGTTGTTTGACTTTTTAGATGTCGAGAGAAGCAGAGGAAGGAATCTGCTCGTCTTCAGACAGTGAACAGAAAGCTGAGTGCTATGAACAAGCTTTTGATGGAAGAGAATGACCGTTTGCAGAAGCAAGTCTCTCACTTGGTTTATGAGAATGGATTCATGAAACATCGAATCCACACTGTAAGTCCTCTGGATCCTTGCCAAATGCAATGTAAGAAAGATGTGACATGTTTTGATGCTTGTGAAATGGAATGGTACTTAAGCATTCTCTGTTGTTAGAAAGTGACTGGTGAAGTCTCTGTATTGTTCCTTAGGCTTCAGGGACGGCCACAGACAACAGCTGTGAGTCTGTGGTCGTGAGTGGTCAGCAACGTCAGCAGCAAAACCCAACACATCAGCATCCGCAACGTGATGCTAACAACCCAGCTGGGTAATTAAGGCTCTTGTTTTGTGTTTGTGAACTTCTCATTGTTAGATTATGAGAAGAAACTAAGTTTTTTTTGGTTAGTCTTCTCTCGATTGCGGAGGAGACCTTGGCAGAGTTCCTTTGCAAGGCTACAGGAACTGCTGTCGACTGGGTACAGATGATTGGGATGAAGGTAAATAATCTTTTAAGGTTTTTCGTATGTCGAAAATGAAGTAATATTTTTGATGTTTTTATGTGTGTTTTCATGGTGTTGTTATGTAGCCTGGTCCGGATTCTATTGGCATCGTAGCTGTTTCACGCAACTGCAGTGGAATAGCAGCACGCGCCTGTGGCCTCGTGAGTTTAGAACCCATGAAGGTAATGAATGTTTTTTTCTTTTTTCTTTAATCCTGATTTGTAAGAAGAGGAGATTCCATGAAGCCTTTAAATACTGTGTTAGGTTGCTGAAATCCTCAAAGATCGTCCATCTTGGTTTCGTGACTGTCGATGTGTCGATACTCTGAGTGTGATACCTACTGGAAATGGTGGCACTATAGAGCTTGTCAACACTCAGGTTTGTTTCATAAATATATCATTCTTGTTTATTTCTTTAGAGAATGTTCTGATCTTTGTTCATGTCGGGTTATCAGTTGTATGCTCCTACAACGTTAGCACCAGCTCGTGACTTTTGGACGCTGAGATATAGTACAAGTTTAGAAGATGGAAGCTATGTGGTGAGTCTCAGGAATCGGTTTTGTTCTTTAAAAACTCTTTATTAGATGTGCTTTATACATTTGCTTTCTTTTCTCCAGGTTTGTGAGAGGTCACTCACTTCGGCAACTGGTGGCCCCAATGGTCCGCTTTCTCCAAGCTTCGTGAGAGCCAAAATGTTGTCAAGCGGGTTTCTTATTCGTCCTTGTGACGGGGGTGGTTCCATTATCCACATTGTTGATCATGTTGATTTGGAAGTAAGCATCTGATTGATAAAAACACATCAGGTCTCTTAAAAGTCTCCTCTTATTATGTTGATTGCTAAGTTTCTTTTTGTTTGGTAGGCTTCAAGTGTTCCTGAAGTCCTGAGGCCTCTCTATGAGTCTTCCAAAATTCTTGCTCAGAAAATGACCGTCGCTGTAAGTTCCATAAAAACCCGAGTGTATATCCAAACCGATTAAGCTCTGTGTTTCTGAGTTTTACTTCCACATTTCAGGCACTGAGACATGTGAGACAAATTGCTCAAGAAACTAGCGGAGAAGTTCAGTATAGTGGTGGACGCCAGCCTGCAGTTTTAAGGACTTTCAGTCAAAGACTCTGCCGGTAATATATCTCCTTGATAAGCTTTAATTTTATTGTCTGGAGCATTTTTCTAATTGCTTTTCTTGAAATTCAGGGGTTTCAATGATGCTGTTAATGGTTTTGCGGATGATGGATGGTCTCCAATGAGTAGCGATGGAGGAGAGGATATTACTATCATGATTAACTCTTCCTCTGCTAAATTTGCCGGGTCTCAGTACAGTAACTCGTTTCTTCCAAGTTTTGGAAGCGGTGTCCTCTGTGCCAAAGCTTCCATGCTGTTGCAGGTACTTAAATCATGATTTGACATTTATGAATCGACAAAAGAATTGGTTTCGTCATTTATTCTAACTCTATTATTTTATTTTCCCTTGAAGAATGTTCCACCCCTTGTACTGATTCGGTTCCTTAAAGAACACCGAGTTGAATGGGCTGACTATGGTGTTGATGCTTACGCTGCTGCATCTCTTAGAGGTACTCCATTCGCGGTTCCATGCGTTAGAACTGGTGGGTTCCCGAGTAACCAAGTCACTCTTCCTCTCGCACAGACACTTGAACAAGAAGAGGTAAAAAAAATTCTCGTGAACCTTGTTCTTGTTGTCTCTTCTCTGGCTCCATGCCTATAATCTTGTTTATTCATCATAAAGCTAAGAGATGTCTGCTACCTGTTTCTCAGTTTCTCGAAGTGGTTAGACTCGGAGGTCATGCTTACTCAACCGAAGACATGGGCTTATCCCGGGATATGTATTTACTTCAGGTTTGCTTCATATAAAAATTTCTCGGAGTCATAAAAAGCGTTATTGTTGAAATGGAATTCTTGGGTTTTTGCTTTTGGCCAGCTTTGTAGCGGTGTTGATGAAAATGTGGTTGGAGGTTGTGCTCAGCTTGTCTCTGCTCCTATCGATGAGTCATTTCCTGATGATGCACCTTTGCTTCCTTCTGGTTTCCGTGTCATACCGCTCGAACATAAAACAACTCCGGTAAAAGAAAGTTTTTTATAAGAAAACGCATGATTATCCCGAAATAGTCAATTGACACAACTTTTTTTTTTTTTTTGGTAACAGAATGATCATCTGTTTGCGAATCGAACACGGGATCTAGCATCATCTCTAGATGGTTCCGCCAAACCCGATTCAGAAACAAACTTCAGATTGGTCTTAACCATAGCCTTCCAGTTCACATTTGATAACCACTCAAGAGACAATGTTGCTACAATGGCGAGGCAATATGTGAGGAATGTCGTAGGTTCGATTCAGAGAGTGGCTTTAGCCATTACGCCTCGCCCTGGCTCAATGCAACTTCCCACTTCCCCTGAAGCTCTCACTCTGGTACGTTGGATCTCCCGTAGTTACAGGTACTCTTCTTAAAACCTTCATCTAAGGACTTGCAAACAACAGTGTGTTATATCTCATTTAGTAATTCAATGAAATGTTTTTCGTTTTCGTTTGATGTTTTAGCATGCATACTGGTGCAAACCTGTTCGGAGCTGATTCTGAAGCCTGTGATGGAGACGCATTGCTTAAGAACCTCTGGAACCATACCGATGCAATATTGTGCTGCTCCCTCAAAACTAACGTAAGAGATTCAAAGTTTTTTCCTTGGTTAAACCGGATTTCGATTTGTCAATCGGTTATTTCCCTGCCTTTTAGTTTGATTTGGTTTGGTTGAAACCTGGTTATAAATCGGTTTTTAGTTGAATTGTACGCTTTTTCTTTTCTTTTCTTAGGCCTCACCGGTATTCACATTCGCAAACCAAGCTGGTTTAGACATGCTTGAAACTACGCTCGTGGCACTTCAAGATATAATGCTAGACAAGACTCTCGATGACTCTGGTCGTAAAGCTCTTTGCTCCGAATTCGCTAAGATCATGCAGCAGGTATATTTTCTTGCTTGTTTTACATATTCTTCATGTAAAATGCTAAGTTTTATGGAATCTTGATTTCTTCTGTTCTCTCAGGGCTATGCTAATCTTCCGGCGGGGATATGCGTCTCGAGCATGGGGAGACCGGTTTCGTACGAGCAAGCGACGGTGTGGAAAGTTCTTGACGACAACGAATCAAATCACTGCTTGGCTTTTATTCTGGTGAACTGGTCGTTCGTGTGAAGAAGAAAAGGGTTGGTTATGTTAGATATTAAAGTTAGTGTCCTGTTTTGGTTAAGGCTTGTGAAACTAGAGGGCCAATATGTAATATGGATAAATGTGATGATTGATATCTCGCAACTCAATTATTACGACACTATGTATGGCAGGATGTTATTTTGTGCTTATGTTAATTCTATTGATGTTGACTTGTTTTGTTTGGTTTTTATATTTTAGTTAAAGTTTTTAACTTATTAATTACGATTATAGAAGATCAAATATCTAATAAGTTCTTACAAATTACTGATGCAATATGAACCTATGGTTACGTTTTCACTTTCGAGTAAAAAAAAAGTGTTTCCAAATAAACAAACTGCTGATTTTGTTTTTGTAAAAGTTATAGATTCATGTTAACTAAATTGTTAATATATACTAATAAAAAATGAGAGTGGTGATTAGTGAGTGTATTATACAGGCCTACAAGGGGCAACATGAAAATGCATGCGGAGTGTATGTATGTAAATATAATAATCCAAGATTTGATTTGGATGAATCTTTGACATTAAATGATATATAATCATTACTATTTTATCAATTAAATTGAAATCGTATCTGTCACAAGAAAACTAGTCATGATGATGCCGTTTCTTTGACTTGTAGGCAGAAGAAACCTAAAAACTTTTCTTTTTGGAATTCTAACAGCTCTAACTTAATGGAAGTTATTAGTAGCTCTCTTTTTTATCGTTTCGTATATAAATTTATGTATTTATTTAAAGTTTTGGTCGTAGCCAACAAAATTGTAAAATGTTTCTATAATTATAAGTTTATTGACAGTTATATATTTTTTCCTATATGAGATATAATATTAACTCTTTGAAAGATACAAATGCCGGCGGCTAATAAAATAATTACAAAAATTAAGCTGACAGACGATAAAAAAATTTCGGAGACTAAATTCTATAAAAGAAACATATAAACTTACCGAAATTCAAGATAAACGTAAAAACAAAATGGATCAAACTCGAAGTCATAACAAATTCGACAACAAAATATACATGAATTATAGAAAGCACATCTTGCCTACAATATTTTCACTCTAGATAGTTTTAACCTAAAGCAAATCGGAACGGACGAGAATGTAAAAATCACAGAAAAATGGTTCGTCCTATAACAAAATATGACTACCTTACAATCTATATGTTCATAGAAAACCAAACCGGCAAGACGAATCGAAATAAAAGATATCTAGATTATCACACGTTTTTCGAAAATAGTAATATTATACAATTTTTTTTTTTAATGATTATTACTATTTACAATGCATTCACTTAGAGTTTAGGATGAAAAAAAAAAGTAAAAAGTAATTCAAATAAATTCCTTGTTGAATTTGGGATTAAGAAATAAGAACCGCTTTTTCATTGTTTTTTAGTAATTTGTTGTAGTCTTCAAAATTGCTAAGTTAAGCATATTCATTATATATGAATGGTAAATCGATTTTTTGCATATGTTCGTTGAATACGCCATTAGAAAAATGTAAAGATCTTGTAATCAATTGCGATTTTTGTTCCATAATGGTAACCAATTTCAATTTTTTTTTGGGTTGTTTTGTCAAAATTAATAGTTTTTAAACAGGTATGGCAAAAAAAAAAAGTTTTTAAACAGGTAGAGAGACATGTTGGTAGGGCATGTGGGGCGGTGATTTGACTGCTGTGGGATAAAATTGAATGTATCTGCTCGATCAGTGAAAAAATAACAACAAATAGGTTAATTTTTGTGTGGTAAAAAATAAAAAAGAAGAAAAAAAAGAACAGTGAAAAGACAGAACCGATTCTGTTTGGGCCAGATCTGGCTTTGTGTAAGGAAATGCCTTACCCGAGTCAACATTGCTGATGTCATGTATATTTTTGTTTTCTTCCAAATTTTGGGAAATTATTGAATTTGGCTCTATAGGCTAATTAATAGATAGCTAGTTTCATAAGTGCAATTATACGCATAAAACAGAACCCTACCAAATCTATAATATAAAAACTTTTTTTGTTTTGTCTTTTGTGTTTTGTCTTTTCTTTAGTTTTTTCCAAAATCATAAGAAATAAATTAAAAGAAATCGATACTATTTCAGTATTTTCGGTTTTTTTTTGGTAACCAGTAACAAAAACTGCTGGGTTCTTAACATTAAAACCAAAAAAAAAAAAAAAAAAAAAACTGCTGGGTTTTGCAGTGTTATCTTAGTGGCAAAATGTCAGTTTGACCCATTTATTTTTAGTTTATCTGACCCATTTAATTTAATATTTTCAGATTTCTGAATAGTTTTTGTCCGTGCTCTCTGATCGATCTGTTTTGCCTTTTAAATTTTTTGGTAGTTGTTCTAATTATTACAACTAGAGATAGTCAAACTAGGTTTGAGTTGGGTTTTTAGATTTTGAATTTAGGTTTAAATTATTTGAGTTAAAAAATATTGTACCAAATTCAATACAAATAAAATTTGGATCAATTTTTTTAGATTTTAGATCGGATTTAAATTGTTTGGATCATAAATAATTTGACAAAAATAAATCTAAATCTAATTTTACTTAGGTTGTTTAAGTTTTGGAGTAACTTTGGTTAATTGAACTTTTATAGAAAAACATCTAAAATAAATTTTTAACTCAAATTAAGTAAATAAAATAATTCATAAAATCCTGAAATCAAACAAAAAATATTATCTTTGATATTTTAAATTTAAAATAAAATAAACGACGAACAAAAAATTAATAGTTAAACTAGAATCGTCAAAAGTTTTTAAAAAAAATTCCAAGCAAAACTTGTAATATAAACCAAATATGAAACGTATAGTGGAAAAATCAATTTATCTTTCAAAGTGTTCTTCGAATTTCTATTCATGATTTTTTTTATACTAAAAAATTAGTTAACTTATGATTAGGGTTAATAGTAAAATTAGATAATTTTACATATAACTACAAAATTAATAGTAAACTACTAATTTTGATTTAAGTAATTTAATATTTATATCAAGTTATTTATTAATATAATTTATTTTTGGTTTTATTTGGATCTTTTAGTTATACAAAAACCGATCCAAATAATTCAAACCCAAATTAATATTTATTATTAGATCTATATGAGTTTTTGTATAAATTCATATCCAAACTAATTAAAATTTATTGGATTGAATTAGGTTGGATTGGCCGAACTAGCCACCCCTAATTATAAGTATAAGGGAAGATAACAAAGATAGTGAAAGTGTGTAAATGCACACCAGGGTTTGATAGGTTCTATTAATAACTTTTAGCGTTTTTAGTTAAAGTTTTTATGTTCAAAATGTAAATGTAGGTTTGATGATTGAGGGCTTTAAGACAATGAATTTTGTGCAACACCAAAACAAGCGATACTTTTGATTTTTTCTTGAATCATGATACGATGGTCAGTTTTGCTGCAGGTTGATACATAACTTTGAAGGATAGATATATGTTATAATGAATATTGAATGACAAATTTTAACAGTTATGTTGACTGATACATAAATTTAGTTTAAATACATAAATCTTTTTTTTTCCAAAATTTAATATACATAAATATAACTTTTTCATATAATGAGTGGTTAGAAAAAGTACGATATGTGGTAATAGATATAGTGGTAATTTAAAAAATAACAATAGAAAATTTTGTCATATAAGAAAAAATAGATTAATACTAAACGTTTTCAGACGTTTTTATCTTCGTGATTAAATATTGTAGGACACATAATTTTTTCTGTAGCAAATTATTTTTTATGCGGACATTTAATTTATTGAATAGATTTATCATACAAACGTGCAATTTATTATTTTGGATTGAACATTATTATTTTAATGTTTTAAATATTAAAGTGAAAATATGATAATGAAATATCTGAACTTTTAGCAACTTATAGCAAGCTCCATTCACTTAATTAAATTTATTAGTTTTTCCATCTACAAAATTACACAGTTGTTATTCAGTATAAAACCTGTTTTTTCAAGGTGTTTTTCTCCATTAATAGTTCGTACATTTTTTCTGGTCTTGAAATCGATTTTAGGCCTCTGACCACAAAATTAGGCCTTATGGATCTTAACCCAAATTTCTACTTTCTCGAATCGGACCGGCCCGGCCCGTTTAGTCTCCGCTGAAAATGCGTAAATATTGCGTTGCGATGTCAAAAATCGAATTCTCATGCTCCTTCCATTTACAGTCTTATCGAAGAAATGTGGTTTGATTGATTGATCAAAAATATTTATGAAGAAGAAGAAGAAGGAAGATTTCTTGATCATTACGAAGCTACTTTAAACAACAATAAACATATATGATCCCAAAAGTTTCTAAATTACTTTACAAATGTCTTTTAAAACCTCATCTATGGTTTCTCTCTCTATCAAGAATCTCACAGAGGATGCAGTTTCTTGTGCTCTCCTTTCTCGAGAGTGTTTAGTAGCCAGGGATTTCACCTGGAACTGGAGCCAACTCGTTCTTACTGAATTTCTCTTCGTCGTAGAACGTTGCACGCACGGTCCTTCCTCCAAAGTATCGCCCGTCTAGGTCCACAAGGGCTTTAGTTGTTTCCTCGGGTCTTGAAAACTGAACAAAGATTCTGACTGCTTCGTGTACAGGGAAGTTAGCTTCAGTGATCTCGAATATCAGCACACGAGTGACGATACCGTATTTGCCACACTCGGATCCCACCTCGTCTTCTAGCTCATCATCTACTTCTCCTGGCCCAACCTTTAGGCGCAAAAGAAAACAGGTGATGGGTCAATCGGAATTACAGAGCACAATACATAGCAAAAATATATGATCTCTGCAACAAGTACTTGCTATGGTGAACAACAATCAGAATCAAAAGAGTAATGCCTATGTTTGCGACAATTGATGTGAAGATGCATTCACATACCAACAATTCTATGACACATTAGTCAAGAAACACTCACAAATTGGAAAAAGTAGATCTGAGACAGTTCTTACAGTAGTATCCCAAGAACAATAAAAATTACTTCAATCAAATGCACACCCCTCAGGTTTCATTTTTAAACTCTCCAGTGTTAGGGAATCGAGAAGACTGAAATACTAGCACAGGCTCAAGGTTATTTAGGCTAGCCCAAAAACCAAAATACGCTCCCAAACTTTCTTCAGCCATGCCTAATTGACTAGTTGATTGGAAGATACTGTCACTTCTGCATCTGTAACGTTCAACGGTTCAAGGCAATCTAAATTCTATAGCAACTCAGCAGTTCACTAGGCTAACATCACCATAAGTATAACTGTGAGCAACAAGCTCCATCGACAAAGAATTTTCATAACTTTTCAGTTTCAACATAGCTTGAAAGGTAAAAGCGTGAGCTTTTCCATGGCACTCAGTACTCAATTCCGTTTTCACACAGACATCTTTGTCAACAGTATTCCCAAGTGCCCTCACATTCAATCCACCAAAAATCAAGTAAAGGTTTGGGTTTATCGATCTAACGTGCTGCCAACAATTTAAAGTAACTATTTTTAAACTAAGAACTACATCAAATGCTGGAATACAACATATCCTTCTCACCCAAAATTCTAGCACACCGTTTTAGCAAAGTGTGTCGTGACACCAGAATACTAGAACAAGGTCGATTTGGATAAATTCTAAGTTGGCTTTGGCACATCATATTGATTCAACTAGACTGTGGCCAGGCATAATCAAGATTCTACAAAAGTGAAATCTGAGCTCAAGAATGCATTATGTTAAGAGATGGTTTGAAATCGCATACCATGTTTCTTAGAAGCAAAACCTTGGTTGGTTCTCCATTGATATTCACACTCTTGACTTTCTTCTCCGATGATTTGTTCTCACTAGCATTCACAATCACACCAGCTCTACGATCCGTCTTCTTAGCCATCAATGGAGTTGTGATCCCTTGCTCTAGCTTCCCAAGCCCTTGTCCTTGTTTCCAACCCATCTTCGCCATCATCCTCTGAGCTGCTGTCATCTGCCCACCTGCCCCAACTCCTAATCCACTCGTCTCCGATTTTCCGATGCTAAATCCGTCGACGTTCCCAGGCGGAGACGAAGATCTTCGCTTCCCACTGCCACCACTCATGGCGGCGCGTCTCTTCCACGCTTCCTCACCGGAGATATTCAATCGAGACTCGCTGTTGTAATCACGCTCCTTCTCTCTCTCCTTCTCCCTCTCTTCTCTTTCTCTCTTCTCTCTTTCATCATCCTCTTGCCTTCTCTTGTCCAGCTCTCGCTTCATCTCAGCTTCCATAGCTTTCCTCTTCTTCTCCCTCCTATACTCCTCGTAATCATTAGGTCTCGCTGGATCGTACTCCTCAATCACCGATGAAGTCACACCAACCAATGCCGGCTGCGAAGGTGCCGCATCGTTCACCAGAGTAATCACCGATGAAGAGGAGGTAGAAGAAGACGGAGCCTTGTACTGCGACAACGCTATAGGCTTGGGTTTGTTCTGAGATCTCAAAATTGTCTGCGTCGGAGCAAAAGCCGGTGGTTTACGAAGCGTAGGTGGAGCCATCTTGGTACTGCTTGACCAGACGGAGGAGTTACCGCTGGGTTTCTCATCATCTGACGGCGGAGGAAGATCTCCGTATAATCCACCAAGCATTTTCGCCGCCGGCAAGAAATTTCCCCCTTCAATTAGAAGATTTGCTGAAATTAGGGTTTTAATCTTCCGATCAACATTTTCTGTTTTTTTTTTTTTCCTATATATAAAACCAAAAAAAAAAAACTTATGTGTATAATTTTCATTAAATAAAAAAAAAATCAATTTGTTCAAAAACCGACCTATTTTTTTCCAGCTCATATTGTTTTTTCCGTTGCTATTTATATTCTTGCATTAGACGCAAACGCTTTAATTGATTTGTGCGAGAAATTTTACGATAAGTCCCGTTTTTTCGTCTTCTGTGCGTTTAATTCTTCAGGTGCGACTCACGATCCTCTCTTTTTTCTTCGTCTATGATCGAGAAACTTCGAGGATCTCTCAGATTTTCCCCTAATTTTCTGGAAAAAAATTTAATCGAATTTGATGCAAATCTTTATGGGTTTTGCGCAAATTAACCGATGAATCCGGCGAGTCCATATATATGCACATACATAATTTCCCTTTTCGATTTTTTGCTTACCATCGATTGATTCGTTGTTTTGCCCTTTTTCGTTCCGTTGGGTGAAATTGGTTAAAGATTTGATCTTTGGTTTTAATTGTTTATCCTAAACCTGCAGATATGCCGGTGATGAGTCCGTCGTTGTGTATTGGTGCAAGTGGTATTGGTGCAAGTGGTATTGTTGCAAAACCACTTGTGTACCTCCCTCCTCACCGGGATCATTTTCCGGGCAATGGTATGTTTAATTCTTGATTGCTGGGTTTTTATGATTGGTGGCATTGAGGAAGATGCTTGGAAACTCCTGTCAAATTGAACAAGTTATTTCAGTTTCTGACTTTCGAAGTTTGAGTTTGGATTGTTCATGAAATCGAAGAAACGAGACTTGTTTGTTATTGATGTATGAGAAATTGAAGTGTTTCTTTCTTCTTCTCACCAAGTGTTTAGCATTAGATCATTTTGCTTAGTCTAATGTTCAAGCTTTGGATTTGACCTTCTATTAGATGAAAGTTTTAAAGCTCTTGTACTCGTCGTCTGTGACAGGAAACTTTCATCGGCGTACAAGAGTATCTATGCAACTTCAACCGTGGAGCCAAATAAATTTTTCTTCTCTCAAGGCAGTTGGAACGGGGGCTATGCATTCCGTTGATAAGAAAGGATCTGTCTTTGCATGTAACGCTGCGCTGGTAAGTTCTAATCGCGGCTCGCGAGTTAGTCCGAATCTTGGTATGTAATGTTGATTTGGTAAGTTAAAGGGTTTAACTCTTAGGCTGTTGAGATAACTTCATTCACCATTTTGATTATTTCATCGAGAAGGATCCTTTTAGTTTCGTAGTCAATAGTTTGTTTTCCGATATTCTTTTCGTAGGTGTCTCTGAAAAGCTTAGCTGTTTACGTATTCTGATTTTTCTGCAGAATGCAAAATGCAGTCAAGGGCAAACCCAGACTCTTACGCGGAAAGCACCAACAATCACACAAGCTCCTAATATTGGTAAATTGTTGCATCCTTCTCTTTTGTTGACTCTGTTGATGCATGTATGCATCTTGAGATAACTGTCTTATGTTTCTAGCAAACAAGAAAGTCTTACGACCGCTATGATCTGTTATGAATCTAGCTAATATTGGCTTGCTATGGTTCTTATTCTTGTTGGAAAACCGAGACAGGAAAGTGTGTGTTTAACAGAAACTGACTGGTCATGATTGTGCCTAATGGCTTTTCTAGTCTAGTTGGTATCTTCAGAACTAAAAAAGTTTAGCCTTTGCTTGAACATCAGGAAAGGATAAATCTATAAAGCTTGATGACGGTGGAAACAAGTTCCCACCTCGGGATGGTGGTGGTGGTGGTGGTGGTGGCGGAGGCGGTGGAGAGAACTTTTCAGGCGGATTCTTCCTTTTCGGGTTTCTTTTGCTCATGGGGTACTTGAAAGATCTGGAAGGCGAACATGAAAACAGCTATTAAAGGGGGAAAACAGCATATGATGCACAACAGAGAAAATCTCAAGACAAGTATTCTCCGAGAGAAATCAAACCAGAGTTAATAGGATTCATGTACTATCAATAGGCACAGATTTTATGTTTTCATCGGTTGGTTTATGAATGAGATTCTTGTTCCTTGACACAAACAAAGCTCATCTTATACAAATGATAAAAGCTTGCCTAAAAAAAAAACACTCTTTAGCTTATTATTTAGCATCTGGGACATAATCAAAGCTCTTATGAAAATGGGTTTCGAGTCACTTGTCCGGATAATGCAGCTTAGGGTTGCCGGGTTGTGTCTGCACTGATTTAAAATAAGGTTGAGATCGTTGGATTGGTGGTGGAGCAGGGCGGAACGTATTAACATTGTACGGCATTGGTGCTCCTCCTGTCATCGGAACTTGTGGTTGTTGTTGATGCATCATTGGTAGATAAGGCATCATCGGAGCTTGTGGTTGTTGTTGCATCATCATCAGTGGATAAGGCATCATCGGATGTGTAGGCCGCCACTGCGATGTAGTAGGATTGGCAAAAGGAAAGCCATAGCCAGGAGGACCGTTCTCAAACTTTGAAGGGATATGCCAGTTTCGGTTTCGCATTGCAAAAGGCTGATCAACCTTTGGTTTACTGCTGAGACATCCTAAAAGAAAGGGCTTTCTTAGCATCCCTTTCTTCTTCTTATTCGTCTTTGTCTTTGTCTTCTCTTGGGCTTCACGTTCCATGGTTTTAGAATCAGGACTTGAACTAGTGTCGGAAGAAGTACCACCGTCTTCTTCTTCTTCATCATCACTGATCAGATCATCAAGCTGGTAATTCACTGAGACAAGCTCTGCTTTTTTGCCCCATCTGCTAAGTTTACGAACAATAGTCATTGGTTCAACGTCGCCTGTGACTGTCATGAGCCCTTTTTCTGCGTTATACGCCACTGCACTTACACCTGTTTCCATTACAAAACAAAAGTATTAAAATCTCATGTTTCAAAACTATGATTCTCACACTTGATAACTTTTTTTACCAGAGATTCTACTCTGCAGCTTTGTGC
This sequence comes from Pseudoturritis turrita, assembly GCA_900406555.1. Classification (NCBI taxonomy): domain Eukaryota; kingdom Viridiplantae; phylum Streptophyta; class Magnoliopsida; order Brassicales; family Brassicaceae; genus Pseudoturritis; species Pseudoturritis turrita. The sequence goes on along the minus strand of OVBL01000596.1, from coordinate 669,955 downwards.
TTGCTTTTTCTTGGCAACGGGTACAACACTTTATATCGACTTTTAGTATGCAAGTCTGCAAAATTTACAAAGAAAATCATCGGAAACTGAAAAAACAGAGAGAGATTGAGAGAGGAGAAGAAGTACCCTGACGGATTGGTTTGTGTTCGCCATTGAAGAAGAAGAAGAAAACCCTAAACTGAAACTCAAAAGAGAAAAACAAAAAAATGCTGTTAAATCTAATTATATACGAGGGAGAATCCATAAACTTGCCATAATTAGTAGAAGTTTACATTAATAAGTTAATGATATATTTTATCAACTCAGGTTTCCATATTTGATGATATATCATTTAAAAGGCAGAAGAAGGTCTCGGAAGAGCTTCATTCTCCACTAATACGTTTTAACTCTCTCGTAAATTGTTTAGTCATATCAAACTCTAAATCAGACTCAATCTTTGGAACAATGCTCTGCTATTGCGGCTTCACTCGATTTCTGTGTTTATCAGCCTGAATCCAGTCCGGAAAGTGAACGAGAGATGGAGAGTTTGGTGTCACGATTAGTAGAGAAAGAAGATCACTGAGAGAAGATAGTATCGGACATGAGATTGATGGTATAATCACGTATCATATGTGCGGCTGCTCAAGAGCAACAACTTTACAACATAGTTTGATGAGTCTAATTGAGTTAAAAACTTCAACTAGTAAAATATGAAATTTTGGTCGACAATAATGTTGGAAAAAGACCGGATGATACAATGAAAAAGTAAAGAAACAAGGAAATGAAGAAAAAAAGAATAATAAATCGTACCCGAAACAGACAAAAGCCCTTAAACCCAACCATCAGGGAGGAATTCATTTTTTACTAGTTAAAGAGATGAGTAAAGCTCTCACACTACCTTCTTCTCTGGTTCCTTGACAGCTTCTTCGGTTTCTTTTGCAACCTCTGTTTCCTCCTTCGTTTCCTGGGGGCTTGCAGGTTCAGAGCTCTCAGCCTCCTCATGCGATTCAATTGGTTTTGATGCATCAGGACCGGAACCTTTCAAGTTCTCGGTTATTTCAGCACCAATTGTTGCATCTGGCGACTTCTCAGTGGTTTCAACGCCAGTTGCTGCAACTGGTGAATTCTCTGCACTTTTTTTATCGGTATCATCACCATTATCCTCCTTGTCGATTTGAACCTCGCCATTGGGCAATATGGTAGCTTCATCTGGCTTGGAAGAAGGCGCAGTGGACTCGGCGGTCTCTCTCCATTCAACCCAAGCAGGTGATTTCTCAGGTTCTGGTTCACTCGGGTTTTCAGAAGGATTCTTTGATGTAGAATCATCTGTGTCCATATCAACAGACGGGGAAGAGGCTGCAGTGTCGTTGAAGTCATCGGCTTCACCTATGACGACATCATCATCACCATCTCCATCAGCATTGGGTGAAGGGGAAGCAATTGAACTCATTGAGCGCTCATTCGCAGCTTTTTCATCATCGAAAGCAAACCAGTTTGAATTTGTGAAGAGAGAACTGCTACAAAGATACCATGTTATATTTCGTAAGTTAAGGGACCCCATTAACCATATGATGAGAATCAACGGATTAATTTCTACCAGAAAAGAAAAGGCGAATGCATTACCTCTCCTGGTCATCTCCAAGGCGCAAGGAAGATATCACGACTTCTGCAGATTCATCATCAAAATACACATCCTGCAACATAGACTTCATAAGAGGTTTTCATATCTACCATAATCACTAAAGCTTTCATATTGGCTGCTTAGACGGGCAAGGCACAGGAGCCACAATAAAAAAAAATTGAGTGAGCTCTCAGCAATAAATAACACTAGAAAGGCGGTAAAAGGTAAGAAATTAAAATTTGTTCCTACTAGTTCGAGAAATGGATTCTTCTCACAAAAGGTCTTATTTAGCATCATATAACCAAGATTTTCGAGAGTCAAGTTTCAGTTCCTAAACATGAGGAAAAGACTAATAATACCTCATCATCGCGTTCCATGGTGCCTTGAGCCTGTAGTGCATAAACAAAAAATGTAAACGGCAGAACAAATGTTTATTACATTTCAGGGAAAAAAATGCAACAAAAATCAAAAGCTGACAGTATATAGTTTCACTGGTAAACCGACATTTTCCAAGCTACATCCAGACTAGTTAAAGATCATAAAGGAAGAGAAGACGGTAGAAACCCGCATGCTAACTAACTATCCACCAAGTCTCTGTATACTGTATTTGGAGGATAAACAAAGTTTCAACTACTCCCAGTGGTCCAAGACATCAGCAAAAGTTTTAAAGAGTCTTGCATCAGATTTCACTATGCATCATATTTCTCAGCAATTATAATTAATTCCTAGAAAATTCCTGAATTGATATCCTCGTTTGTCTCAGCAATTGACACTCAAGACCTTCCAAACCTTACTGAAATATGCGGCTAAAATCTATAATAAAAAGGATCACTTGCAATAGCTATGACAAGGAAACACGAGAACCTCACCTCATCCATGTCATCATTGCTGTAAATTCCATACCGAAAGGCCTGGCTCAAGTTATTTGCTAGGGCCGCCACATCATAGTCTCTATCGTGGTAATCATCATCATCGCTATCTCGATTCCGATCATGGAGTGAAGTTGGCCTCCTGTTAAAGAAAAGAATATCAGCAAAGGAATTATCTATATCATAAACCAACCATCACTACTGCCTCTCATGTAACATATATCACCCCCTAAGGAAATTCCCAAAAGAAAGCTCTACTGGGAAAGCCCAGTCACATCTAACTTATCATATGTCTTGATTGCTGTTTAAGAAGATTACACCAATGTGACAAACTTCTATAACAAAAATACTACATTTCAAGTATAACCACTGCTTTTGGTCATAATTTGAAAACAGCAGCCGGTGTCATAAGGTTTCTCTAATTCTACCAAAACTCCCGATAAGAGAAAAAGCACATACCCGCAGGCCCAAGAGTAGACATTTTCCAATGTATTACGCTTTGACAGGACATCTGTCTGCCAGTCCATCCATTTGTTATTTTCCTGGTAAAAAACGTAGCAAAAACAGAATCTTGAACAAGATGTGAAGTGTTTGATAGTAAAGACCAGTGCCCTACAAGGCTAGAACCCAAACATTTCACATGCAAACAAGCTACCCAGTAAATATACAGAAATGTTATACTCTCATCCAAAACTCAAGAAAAATAGACCAGAAATTATATTTACTTATATTGAATCTTTTCACGTCCAATAAACAAACCATTTCCGCTTCATATCTGTATGTGCACATGAATGTGGCAAGCAACTGAATTAATAAAATACATAAGACAAAATTATGGTATACCTGCAAATGTGACTGAATTTCGACATTGCTATTAGCTAGCTGAAGAAGTTTGTTTGAGATACGAGTCAAATGACCAATAATTCCAACCCTGAGTGGCTTTCTACCCTCTGCAGGGACTGTAGGCTGAAGCTGAGACATTACATGTAAACTAAGTTAATAAATAATGATGCCAACCTTTGATATTAGCAATTAAATTTCTTCACCTTATCAGAATCAGCAGCAGTTAATGTCGGTTTGTTTTCAGCTTCTAGTATACGCCCAATAAGATTGCACTCACTGAGAAGATGCTCAACAAGTTGAGAGTTTTTGCTCTCCAAACATGAGATAATTGCATTCTCCGCATGGTGATGCAAAAAATTGTTGTAGGGATATCTGAAACACAATTGCATCTCAATTTAGCATGGCAGTCTGCATATCATCAACTACAAAATGAAATATCCCACTTACTCGAAGAACAAGTCCAACACTCTTTTCACCGCTCCAAGTCGAATTACTTCCTTCTCTGCTGCTTCGCTACCGACTGTGAGTAAAACTGAAATAAACTCTACAATCTAGGAAAAAGAAACAAATTCAATTTTTTTGTATAGAACGAATGTAGTTCAGAAATTTGAAATTATTAACCATAACAATAACAATGAAAGATACGTTATAAGTAGAAAACAAATCATACAAATGAGAACAACAAAGTACCTTTAATCTGTGTTTTCCAAGAGGTGGCTGCAATTTGCCATACGTTGTTAACAAAACACCCTCAGCAGATGAAACATTCAAAAGCATAAGTAAATCACCTGCACAGTAAAAGCATATTACATAGTTTTCATAGCAGCCAAGAGACTAGTTAACATTGCAAACCACAAAATAACAGCAAAAGACCTATAAAAGTTGTGAAAGCAAAATGCCATAATGATAGTCTTGCACCTCAGCAAGAGACTAGCAGATCTATACACAATCATGAAAAATACAGTTCCACCAGTTTTCATACCAACAAGCAACAAATGTGCATAGGAAAATCTAGCGTGTAGGTTCTGAATCCTACAAGAAAACCCAGTATTCTTCCTTCCCAATCACATCCCTCACGATAGGGAAAATAGCATAAGTCAACACACAACAGCACACAAGCACAACTACATATGAAAATTCAATAACCATACTGTATTTGCTCACCTAGGCTTCCAAGCATTCCTTCCACTGTCTCGGGATTAGTTACCATGCTTCCATGTGTTAGTTGACGACCATATATATGATAAGTCCCCAGTGTAAACCTCTTAGGATCCAGCAGAGATATGCATACAGATAAGGAATTAACCAGAACAGACTTTGGCCGTGAATCTTCTAAAGTATGTTTTAACAACCTTCCAGTGCAGCTGCAAAAAATTGCACAGGAATCAAAGTATTTGGTCAATAAATTATGAATTTTCAACAGCATCAATGACCACATGAAAACAATAGCCAAAACTGAGAAAAGTCTACCTGGGGCTGCAAAGTTTTGTAGCAAGACCAGGGGGTGCGTATCTTGCAACAGTACAAAGAATTTCAGCTGCGTTGGCATGTACCTCGGGAGAATCCTACAAAATATAACAAAATTTCCGAGATATCAGTAAGTAGTCCATGCTACTGAAATAAAGGAGGAAAGCCATAAGACTAGCCCATATTGAAAAAAAAGTAGTCCATGCTACTGAACAAAACTTACTGAGGAGCCAAACTTGTCCACAATCATCTCTAAGACATCTGTATCTTCTACCCATTGCATTGCAGTTGCATAGGTTGAATATAGGTGCTCATCAGTACCGACAAGACGTTTTAAAACCTGAGCACCAAGCAATAAGTTAGAGTCGAGGAGACTAGAAAAATTTAATATTGTACAACCTCTGGGTATCTCCTATAAGAATTACAACCTTCATTGATTACAGACAATAATAATTGAAAAAGTCACTAGTATAATAATTATAGTTTTACACCAATAATCACCATGACAATGATGAGAGCAATATTAGCAGTACTTATCACTGTTCTCATTGTTATCTGTAAAGGTCTATTACTATTGTTGTCATAAATAGAATCATAAGTATTTTGAAGGAGGGGAAAACATGACATTTTACAACTATTCAGGATGTTCACAGGTAGATGGGTAATAAACGTAAACCCCAAATCAGGAATTCCTAAAACACAAATAAAAGTGCAAACCAACCTCCATTATAGATGTAATACCAATTAAATCAACAAGCTGCTTCAGTAATTCTTGATGATCCTGGTAACACGAGAAAGCCGTTAATCATAATGTCAATTGTTAATATGAACTCCCAGATGGTTAAATGGTGTTTAAGGCATTGGGAACTTGTGTACCAGTTATCAAAATTTTATTAACGCAGTTCAATTGGACATTATTGGTTAGGAAAAAGCTCTTTCTTTAATTAAATAGCAATACAGATCTTCATCAATATCTCTGACTATTTAACAGCATTATCCAAAGATCCAAAGTGTACAAGAAAGCAGCTAGCTAATGGTTCAATAATCTCTACGAAGATAAGGAACAAAATACTAATTCTAGCTAAGTTCAAGTCATCCTTAAACGGAAATCCTAATCTGGGAAACAAAATCAACTTACTTTAATGAATTGCATGAAAGGGATCGTCTTCCGCACCAGCAGACAAATGACAACCTATTAATAAAAGATGTAAGAGAGAACACGTTAAAGAAAACTCTATAGAGCCCTATAAGAGTATGGGAAAGTTCTCAATGAGTTTTCCTGTGATTAAAATTGTCGAATGCTAAATACCTTGCTAAAGTACCCGGCAAGCAATGAGTTATGGGTTTCTTTAGCTTCCAAAAACGAAAACAGCAACAACATCAACTGCAAAAAGACATCACGAGAGGTAAGAAACCCTACATCCTAAATCATTTACAAAGTATAAATATAGGAGAAAGAAACAGAGAAAATGTCTACCTCCTCATCCTCTACCAGTGTTTTCAGTATCATTTCAATCTCACATGTGAAAATTTCACAGGCAATGAAAGGAAACCTACAACACATTTAAAAAAAAAAAAATCAATCGTTTATTCATCAAACACAGTCAGCAAAAAGAAACGATAACATTTGCCAAAACACTTACTTGAATGTTCGCTTCTTTTCCACATCATCGAGGGGCTCCTCTATTATGTACCTAATTAGTTGTTCCACTTGCACTCTTTCTCTCAAGCTGAAATAAAAATAATCCAACAGTCAAGAACAAACGGCATTGTCAGTGAAAGAGAATATAATCTAAGACGAGAGCTTTGAAAACCCAACTTTTGTGCAGAATATGAAGATTATTTGGATCGACCCGATGACGGAAATATCATATGTGATAAAAAAAACTGGCATGTCGTAAACAATTCGTGAAAGTAGAAATGTTTTACTGGTTGTATAAAAGATCTTTTATGAAATCATCCCAATCGTTATATAGCCAAGATTTTCAGGTGGATATCATAATAAGTGATAGCATCTTCATGTAATAGATTCAGCATCCGAAGGCAGTGCATTGCCACCTCTAAACTTTACACATAAACAATCGTATATCTATTCCTCTCCCAAAAAGGAAATGAAGAATGAAAAAGCAGAAGATATGGTTACAGAGCATACAAATTTAGGAGTCGTCCGTTCAGGGCTTTGCATTCTTGAATAATTTCATCCTCGTCAAGAAGTTCCTCTAGTGTGAAACTATCTTTGTCCAAAATTGCCTCAACCTGCAAAACAAAAACGAAAAATTCGAAATTTAGAAAGCACAAAAGAGTATGAATAGCCAACAAAATATTGCAGGAAGTGAAAAACTCCCAATAGATGAGATAACACAAGTTACATGACCCCTTCGAAAAACCAAAAATAGTACATACTCATGCACATTTTGATAGTTATACTTGCAGACTCAGAAAACAATTAATCCCTTCAAGAACAAAGGGACAGTCTCCCACTTCGAAGGAGACTGTGCTCAGATATGACCAAGAAATTAGGTAAACGAAAGACACATAGTTACTTATAAGCCAAGAAATGGAAACCAATAATCCCTTCACCTCCAAACATATTCCGTCTAAAGAAAAACAGAGGAAGCTACCAAAATCCCCAGAAACGAAAACCCAAAAAATCCGTACAAATCCCTATGCGCGAAATCAATTAAATAAGAAACAACACAGCGAAAAAAACTCATTTCGATTGAGTGCCTTTTTCTCACACAGAATCGTAAAAGAAGGTCAGGGAGACGAAAAACTCACCGCAGAAGCCGTTGATAATCCCGCCATTCGCCAGAACATCTTTCCAGCTCAAAGAAAACGTCGAATTGGCTTCCCGGCCAAGAGATTCGGATCTTCGAAACCCTAACGAAGACAATGGAGATTTCGCCGAGAAAGAAAGAAAGAAGAAGAATCGAAGGGGTAAGAAGTAATCGGAACCCTAGAATCAATCTGTAATCGCTACGAGACGAAGAAAATCGGAGAAATTCGATCTGAGATTGGATGTGAGAGACGAAGAGAACCTTCAATTGCGGGAGGGTAGTGCTTGGAGATAGAAGAAAGGACACAAAATAAAAATAATAAATAAAGAAAAAACAAATAAAGATTTACATGTGTTTCTTTAATAACTAAATTTATTTTTTTGGTTTTTGCTATTTTCGTCCCAAGTAGTGGTCGATATTCAACAGTGAGCGTTAGTTAGTACTTTAGTTGTGAGACAAATATTTATTACAACCCAATTTCTCTATAAACTAACCCCTTTATATGTTGCCAAGAAGAAAAAATAGGCCACAGTTATGGTTTTACTCAATTTCACAAACTACAATATATATATATATATATATATATATATATATATTTTTTTTTTTTTCAACAAATATATCTTTTATATACTAAACAAAATAAAGAAAAAGAATTGTCTGACGTGTTGTTGTTATATATTACGTGTTATAAGAGTGATTTTATGGAAAAGAAAAATAAATTATACATATTATTATAAAATTACTAAAAACAATATTTTAACAAATTATAAATAAAAATAAATTATTAATTTCTACTATATTTATTACTAATGAAGATAATTTTTCGAGAGATCTGTGTATATATATTTTTTTTTCTAAAATTAATAAGTATAATATTTCTGTAAAATTTCCTTTAAGGAAAAATGGCGTAGTTGTACTTAAAGTGATGATGTTGAAATTATTTTAACTAAAAATGTATTGAAATTTTTGTAACATAGTTTTTCTCCGATCTGAGTTGTCTGATCCAAGCAAACAAATGTGAAAATTGATTTTCGGTTAAATTAATTTGGTTAAATTGGATATGTTAAATCAATTTATGGATAAATCTTTAGATTTGTTAAATTGGTTTGGTTAGGACGATTTTTAAATATGGGTCAAATTTTAATTTATTTTATTTTAATTTTGGATTCCAACTAATAGATTCTATCAAAACTAACCACAAATGTATTGTTGCTTAATGCATGTCATCATGTATTAAATAATTATTGGTGTAACTATAACAACATTTCGTTGATTGGTATGTGTAGTCATTTATTATATATTACGTGTTATAAGAGTAATTTTATGGAAAAGAAAAATAAATTATACATATTATTATAAAATTACTAAAAACAATATTTTAACAAATTATAAATAAAAATAAATTATTAATTTCTACTATATTTATTACTAATGGCGATAAAATAAATTATTTTAATATTTATTACCTATTCAAATATTTTAATTTTGGCAAGTTTATGATTATTTCAATGTGGCAATTAGAGTAAGAGTAATCAAAATACTTAATTTGGAAATAAATGTGTTTGGTAATGAGTATAGAAGAATTTAAAAAAAAAAGAGAAAAATTGTGAGAGTGACACATCATCAAAAATAGCATCTAATGTTTCTCCTTTAAAATATAAAAAATTAAAATTTATGTAACATTGTTCTTCTCCGATCTGAGTTGTCCGATCCAAGCAAACAAAGGTGAAAATTGATTTTCGGTTAAATTAGTTTGGTTAAATTGGGTATGTTAAATCAATTTATGGATAAACCTTTAGATTTGTTAGATTGGTTTGGTTCGGACTATTTTTAAATATGGGTCAAATTTTCATTTATTTTATTTTAATTTTGGATTCCAACTAATAGATTCTATCAAAAATAACTACAAATGTATTGTTGCTTGATGCATGTCATCATATATTAAATAATTATTGATGTAGCTATGATAACATTTTGTTGATTGGTATGTGTAATTATGTATTATGCTAAAGTTTGTGTAACTGGCAATGATTTTTTTTTTCTATGATAACAAAATGTCTGAAGAATGAACTTCTAGGAGCTTTTTTCAAACTTGAATGAAGAACTTTTCAATTGTGTTTATACCATTGGGAAGAATGTTGTGACTGCAAAAACAAATGAAATTTTTTTCAAACAATTTAACAATTAAAAGAAAAATAACAGAGGAAGGAGAAGACGAAAGAAACATTCTGAAATTTTGAGGAAAGATTCTACGTCCCAGCAAGGATCTGGCAAAATCCCATAGTACTCTTATCTGATCATTAAACGATAATATTAAGACATCAAAGTATCAAACCAATTTGTTTGGTACCTAAAAATCAACACATATATATCATGCTCTTATAACAAGATATCCTTAAATAATAAAAAGAAAACATTACAAAAAAGTTAAATTTTCAACATGTTCCGGTGAGATATAAACATTACAAACATCACTACCGGTGCCAATTCCATAACAGCGCCTAAACTCTTCATCATCTGCAATTCCTTCAAGCCTAACTCTTCTAATGTTGTTTGTTTCTACATGGTAGTAGAAAATGTAGAAGGGTCGAAGATCGCGTGATAAATATCTTGGGGCTAAAATGATTTCACCGGCCTTGTTGGTGCCTGGGAAAGACATTTGTAAACCCCAAACAGAATCCCACACAGAGAGGGGAAACACACATGTTTGCTTTGACCATTCATGTTTCTCTACGTCTTCTAGTATCCATAAATCAAAAGTATGGAAACGACTATAAGGGTATCTTACAATTGAAGCTAACTTCCCTTTGTATTCCATCAGAATCGAATCATTCATCCAATGCACGACATCCTTAGGTGCTTTGATAAAGCTTATCTTCTCAGATCTTACATCAAAACAGACAATCACTGGATTCATCCTATGTTTTGGAGTCCAAGCACCATAATACACAATCCCATTGATGCATAATTTCATGGTTACAGGGGAATAAGGTGGAGTGTTGTTGTTACCTTGGATCTGCCTCCATTTATATTCTTTCTTATCACCTTTTAGAGTTAATACCAAGTGCTCTACACAATCATGTATGCGAGAAGAAATCAAGGACAAAGCTTTGAATTGATCATCCACCGGATCGTATCCCAAGCATCTGCCTCTCATGTCTGGAGCTAACAGTGAGGGTAAGGTTGGTAAGACAATGACTTGTCTGGTGGTAGGGTTACATATCATGAACCCACATAAAAGTGAACAACCGATAAAGCCATGGACGGAAACACACCGTGACGAAGGGTTACTACAAACGCTAAGGGAAGGTATTGTCATGTCGTGATTGGTTACCAAAGAAGAAGAAGAAGAAGAAGTTTCATCACCCTCGTATGAAGAAGAGAAGATGAACAAGCGCCTCACCTCACGCTTGGCGAATACACCGTTGTTGAAAGCGACTATAAACCGCGATTGTGTCAAGGATATGGAGATGAAGGAATCGATGAATCCTTTGCTTCGGATAATGGAATACCAGATATTGGAAACACATTGAAACTTGATAAGAGACTTGGATGGCAATCTGGTGAGAATCTCCACAATTAGATCTAGAGGGATCTCATCTTTTATCGCCTTGCGTTTCATGACTGCTGCCCTAAGATTCTTCTTCTTGTGTAAGGGATAAGAAGACGGCATTGGGGGAAAAACAGAACAATCTAGATGTGTAACTCCTGTTTTGCTCTCTTGTCGGAGGGATCGCCAAAAGAGGTTAAAAGGCCTTTTCTTGGTCCAAGCCCAAATCGATGTATAGTGATTGCTATTTTTTGTTTTGTTTGTTGGTCCAAGCCCAAAATAAGTTGTAGATAAAAAATTTAAGCTAGATCAAAATTATCAAAAAAATTAAAATAAAGATGAACAAAAAATATAAAAAATTAAAGAACATAATCGAAGTTAAATAAATTGTAAACTTAAACATTAAAAATATAAATTAATCTTATAAAACTAATAGGTAGAAAGAAAAAATTATTATTATCATGTAGTCTCTTTGTAACGTAGTTTTAATATCTACATAACCAAACTTAATTAAATTAATATTAATATTATAAAATTTATTTAAAAAACCCGAAAATCTAAACGGTTTTACGGTTTTAAACCGAACCGAAACTGAAATCAAAATAGTTTTAAAATGGCAACCAAACAGGTTTATTGATGAAACCGAAACACTTAATTACGGTTCGATTTGGTTCGGTTTTTTTTGCCCACCCCTAGTTGAAAGGGGTTGCTATTTTTCCGCTCGGATTATGTTTCCAGAACTCAACCATGCGCCTAAGATCAAGGGTAGGAAGTAATTCGACAACACTTTTAATTCGTCAATGTCACCTTCTCCCAGATGACGAAGAAGAAGAAACTAACGTTGATCTCGAAGATATTGCTGGAAAATTTCTTTCAATGAAAAATGGCCTAGTTAAAGTGATGATGTTGAAATTACTTTAATTAAAAATGTATTAAATTTTCTGTAGCATCGTTCTTCTCCAATCTCTGACTTGTGGATCCAAGCAATCAAATATGAAAATTGATTTTAGGTTAAATTAGTTTGGTTAAATTGGGTATATTAAGGTTCTAAATGATGACATAAAAAAAAAAAATTCTTCAAGATTTAGCTAGATTCAACCATTTGTTATCTAATTTTTTTTTTAGATTCAGCTAAATTCAGCACAAAAAAATTCACAAGATTCAGCTAAATTCAGCAATGCAGCAAAAAATATCGCTATATTCAAAACAATTTCAATCACCAATTGATACATAGATATGTTTATTTTGATAAAAAAATTTGGATAATAACGGATATAGGAGTTTGATAAGAATATTTAGAATATTGAACATCTGAAATTTTTAAAAATAGATCGGATAATACGAGTAGAATATGGATAATTTGAATTAAAATCAATATCAAACGAGTAATATAATTTTGATAAAAACTATATAATTTTCTTTTGAAAAACGAAATTCAGCAACTTGCGTAAATTTTGATGAAAATAATGTTTTTGGATTAATTTTTTCTATTTATAAGATAATTCAAACCATAAATTATTGTTTTGTGAAAAATTTTCTATATTTGTAACATGTATTTCAGATATCTCATTTCATATGTAAATTATATTATTATTATTAAAACTATCCATATTTAATTTTACTATTCGAAGTTGTTAGTACAAAAATAGTAAACTAAAAATAAAAATAATTTAATTTAATAAAAATTAATAGTTAATAATTATTTTTGTAGCTTATGGTTTTATATGATAATTATGTTTGATAAAATTATTAAATATATTATTTTCATAGTTTATTTTAACTAATATTGTTGATAACAAAATTGTTTAACTATTTTTTTATAAGTTTATTTAATTAATTAATTTTTCAAAAATCCAGCTAGATTCAGCAATATTCTGCTGTTACAATTTAAGTTTAATGTTATTCCGCCAGATTCCGCAAGAAATCATTAAAAAATCAGCCATATTCTGCAATTCAACAGAATTCAGCCGATACCATTTAGACACTAAATCAATTTATAAATGAACCTTTAGATTTGTTAAAATTGGTTTGGTTTGGACGATTTTTAAATATTGGGTCAAATTTTAATTTATTTAGTTCAATTTTGGACTTCAATTAATAGATTTTATCAAAAATAACTACAAATTTAGTTTGCAAAATATATTTTGCTATTTGATGCATGTCATCTGTGTACTAAGTAATTATTGGTGTAGCTATAAGAACGTTTAGTTAATTGGTATGGTTAATTGGTATGTTTAATCATGTATCATGCTAAAATATGCGTAGCTAAAAACACATCCGGTTCAATATGATTGAACCGATAAACCAAGCCTGATTCGTAAAACCGATGAAGCTGTCGTTAAAAAAAAAAAAATCACCAGAAGCTCGAATTCTCCGATTGTCTCTCAAATCCCTAGAGAGAGCAAAAACCCTAAAAGAGATACAGTAACAATGGAGGACGCTGATGGACTCAGCTTCGATTTCGAGGGCGGTCTCGATTCCGGACCTATCCAACCCACTGCTTCAGCCCCGGTTGCTCCGCCTGAAAACTTGAGAGCAATAAGGATACAGCAATCTCATGCTGCATCAATCTCCATGTTGTCCGGATTCAAAAGTGCTCCGAAACCCTCCATAATTGCTTGAAAGGAATTGTCTGCATCTGCATCTTGAATAGCATTTTCCACCGGTGCCTCCATATGTGCGTCAATCTCCATAATCTCCATAATCTCAACATTAGGTGGTTGCAAGGACTGAGCTAGCGCAGCATCATCTTCCAATTTATATACAAGATGACTCACAACCATCAGTTGTAGTTGTGGAGAATGAAGGCTGTATTCGTATTGATGCCATCCCGTGAGCATCTTTTGATTGTCCTTGAAGACCAGCTTTTGCTTATGCCCTATAGTCTCACCTCCCTCCTTGATCGTCGTGGACCTTCCATGTACCCATCTCCCGTTTTTGTTCCCCGTTCCCACAGTTCGCTTGATCTTGTTGGATGCTCCTTTCAATGTTCGGGGGACAAAATACCAATATTCACTCGGGGGAAAGTAATCGCTGTTAAAGTGTGGAAGATAATCTGGATGGTTTTCGTAGACGTTTAAGTCGGTGATGAGGCACTTGTCAATCGCAACATCGTTTATCCACGGTTCTAGAAAAACGCGTATCAATTCATTGTCTTTGGGAGAGAATCGGACACATGGTGGTATATTCGAGTTATTCATACCTGAAAACACGTGTGAAAACATGATTTTAATTGAAATTACAAATACATGTAGATACGTATATAATAAACAAACATGTGTAGATACACTGCCATTAGCATGCAAATTTTTTTTTATCTATTTTGCCATTAGATTCTAATTTCATAATTACTGTACCAAAACTAAAAAACTTGAGTGAAAAACAGAGACATACTCAGACTGCCGCCATTAATGGCTCAAACTCGAGATTCACATAATCTTTGAAATAACAAAACTTGAACTATAGAGAACTGCATCACTTGCTCTATATTGATCGTTGTGATAAACTTTACACAACTATTAGCGATTATGTAAAGAATTTCACAGAATCTTGGGAAAAAACAATGCTTAAGTCTCAAAAATCTAGAAAGCCGAAAACTAAGGAAAAGAAGATTTACTTTCTTGCCGTGAGTGGAATCTTGCCGGAAAAAGTCGCCGGAATGTAAAGTCAGAGTAAAACCAGAGCTAATGGAAGCAGGAACGAGCCTGTTGAAAATGTGCCATGTCAAAAACTTTAGACTAAGTTTAACGGAGTCTTGAATAAAACAAAACTTGAATGAAAAACAGAGCCATTAAAAGATGAAAAAATGGAATGTAGAGTCAGAACTATACCAGAGCCATTCGAAGCAAGAACGAGCGACGGTGATCGAGAAATCAAGAGAAATCAAGCGACGGTGATTGGTGAATGAGCGACGATGTTGTAAGCGAGGGAGAGACGCCGGGAAGTAGCGCCGCCGTTGTAGGAGGATACGTCGACGGCGGAGAGGAAATGATTCTGACTGCGTGTTGTGACGGAGGGGATGCGGCGGAAGAGACCACGATGGTGGCGATAATGTGGAGGAGAAGAAGAAGGTGGCTTCAGGTGGTCATCGGAAAATCAAGTCGGCGACGAAGTCGTTATTGAGAGAATCTTTTGGAATCTTTCGAGTTCGTTAGGAAGTAACTGAATATTAACTCGCTGCTTAAGCCTTAAATCAAGATTAAGATTGTTAAGGAAGGATGAGCCGTACCGGTTTCGTAAGAGATAAACGGACAAACCGGGATTTTTAATTAATCAAAGCTTCCTAGTAAAAAACCGAGTTTTTCAAACTTTTTGTTTTGTTTAAACGTTAACGGACAAAAATGAACATATTACATATATCACATTTCTTTTTATTGGTTAGGATTCTAAAATCACCGTGCTATTAGATTACTTATTGAGTTAACCCATTTTTTTTGTTCAAAGCCTTAAAGGAGTTATAGAAAATATAATAAAATAATTTTTTTTATGATTATAAAATAAAAAACACATAGAAAATATAATTTTTTATGATTATAAAATAAAATATAGAAAATCTATCTTTTAAAAACGGAGAAAATGCGATTTGGTTAACAAAGTTAAAACAAAAAGTAAAAATCATTCTTAACTATACGGACTATTAGCTATTACATAGGTACACATCCCACCCAAAAAACTATATCTTTATCCACACGAACAAAAGTTAATACATGGTGACATGCACGAACAAACAAAAAATATGTTGAAAACTATGTTTCGTATCTTTTTTTTTGATATAATTCATTTGTTGGGGCAAAAAAATAAAATAAAATAAATTAAATTTTGACCCCATAGTTTAACCTGTTCTATTTTAACCCAATTTAACCAATTTATAACTTATATTCATTTAATCTACCCAAATAATTTAACATAATTCATAAAATATTTATAAAAAAAAAAGACTTAAAATCTCAATATTTAATTTATTTATTCTAAAAATATTTTTTTTTAAATAGTATAAAAAGAAAATTATGTGTAGCTTTAACTTTTAATCTTTAATCCGCAAAACAAAAATTAATATGTTTTTACATTACCAAACATCAAAAACATAAAAATAATAAGTATTGAATATTATAAAATTATAAAACCTCGAAATATGTAAATAAATATATTCGATCAGTAGAAAAAATATATATAAAAAATCTTATAAGAACTCTACAAACCTAAAATATATAAAATATCAAAACAAGATTGTTATTTAGAAAATACACTTTTATATTTACTATATATAAGTCATCCATTTTAAATTGCATAATATTAAATATAATAAAAGTGATAGCTATGCAAAATACATATAATATATAAAATTTATTTTATAATATTAAATATATTTCTTTAGTTGAGATGTGTAGATATGTAATCATATTTTTTTCCAAAAAATTGGTTTATTATAAAATAAATCTCCAAGACTTGAAGAACTGACCAAGACTATTATGCTAACCAATTGAAGGACATTTCAGCAGCCAGCTTGACCCATTAGAAAGCCCAAATTAATTTTTTTCTTTTTTTATTTTTCCATTTTAATTTCTTCACTTTATAATTTTTTTGTTTTCTGAAATCTGAATTCGTCTCTTATGTTTTTTTTTTCTTCTGAATTACGCTTTTTTTTCCGTTGATTCGTCGAGTTCTCGATCTCCTCAGATTTCAAATTCTCCGATCTCTGATTCCGTCGAGAAATCCTTCTCATTGTTGAAACGAAGAGCAAGGGATCTGTCCAGATACGGCGGAGAGAAATGGGTAGCGGCGACATTGAAGAAGCCGGAGGTAATGGCGAGGAGGAATTCCGGTCAGGACCTCGTCTCGGCGGAGGAAAATACAGGCCGGTGGTGGCGCACGATAGAGCGGTTGTTGAAATGTCCTCCATCGATCCTGGATCTCCTTCCTCTTCCACCCTCAAGTAATTTCTTATTGGGTCCTTTTCTTATTTTATAAATTCGTCAGTGATTTTGGGAACTTCAATTTTGTATGGTGTTAGCCTAATTTTGTCTGTGTACTGATCAATTGAAGGAATTTGTGTTTCAAGGATCAATTGAAGGAATTTGTGTTACTGATCAGTAGAAATGGATTGCAATTTGGTTTATTGCTATGATTTTAGGATGCGACCTTGTTTGGATTTTTCTTTGCATAGTTCCCTAGTGAACGGGTAGAATTCATGTCTTAAAATCTCTGATTTCTGCTGTAAGATTCTCCCACAATTTGATTTCGAAAGTGACATTTGCTTAATAAGATTTCCACATTACATTTTTGGTTTATTTACCATTTGCTTCATTCCCAAGTTGTGGCTAAAGGTGATCACATTGGTAGATGATTTCATAAGTCTAAAAAGAATTTATTATTTGGTTGCTTTCTTACTGCTCGTAAACAGATTCATCCAAGGCGATCTTCTAATGTAAATAATTGTGGGCGCGGAATATTCCAGACTCTACCTTGGAAAGAAATATTGAATGTTTCGGTGTTTTCATCATGAGTGTCTCACATTTGTAGGTTTTTGACAGGAACATAAAAGTAGTTGCACCAGGAGAGGTGGGCGCTAGTGCAAGGGAAGGGCCAAGACCAGAAGATGGAGTCAATGGCCATCAGAAGGAATCCAAGCTGGAATTATTTGGTTTTGATTCTCTTGTGAACATTCTTGGTTTGAAGAGGTACATGCGATCTTCATTGTTATTTACATTTAGAAATGCACATAAGAAAGATGAGCTGACGTTTATTTACTGCATTAAGTGGTAGTTAGACACTCCTAAAATTAACCTCTTTCTACTATTTCTTGCTTTTGTTAATCACCCTTGTTTTTTCCGTCTGAGCTGAATCAATGGATAACATACTCGATGAAGTTTTCTGCTTGTTTGAATTTTGGTATATTGTTTCCCCTGACTATGTATAAAAATCATGTTTCTATAGTAATTGATGTGAGTTCTATCGGTTTGTGTTTTTCTTTGTAATTCTTTGCTGTTATTTGCATCTTTTTTATATATAAAATAGTGGGAGCTCACTTTCATACTCTGGAAATGCCATATTTTACCTTTATTAAGCTTTACGTTTAATCATTCAACAGTTCATTTTTTCAATGAAAGTTGATGTTTTCCCATTTTCGAGTTTTTCTTGCACAGGATATATGTCATTGCTTTGGGAAACGTATATTCTCTGAATTGTACATGTAGTAATGTAATGAATTTCTCTTTCAGTATGACAGGGGAGCAAATTCCGACACCATCTAGCCCTAGAGATGGGGAGGATATTTCCATCACACAAGGGCACCCAAAGGTATCTTCCTATTCTTATTAGCTTCTCACTGCTTTATAAATTAGAAAATTGATGATTTCTGCCAGGCTGTTCCTATCAAGAGCTCTCTAAAGAAAATAACTGTCAAGTCACATTAGGCTTAGTCAAGAGGGGTATATGCGAGATCGTAGGGAACATCCGAAAATAACTTAAAAGTTAATACCTCTCCAACACTGGTGATGCAGTGGCACATCAGGAATTCAAGTGTCATGCACTAGAATTACCCATTGTCTCAGCCAGTTTTCTCTCCTTATTTTTTTGGAAACGCTTACAAACAATTCTAAACTTAAGATGGGTGAACATTTCTTGGACTGAGCATTCCAAAGATCGCCTTCCTTTATCTGATTGTTTTGCTGCTTTCTGTTTGGCAGTCATTGTTTCCGGATAATTAGATGGTTTTACTTCGTCTGAAAATTTCCTTCATTGTTCTGTTGTTGACTCTGTCTATTATGGTGCATGCAAAAGTAAGGTTTTCTTAGGTATTCTAGTCTGGCAATGTTTTTTCATTGTTTCCGTAAGGATCTTTTTAAGAGAGGCATGATCTATTGCTGCATTTATGTTCCACGATGTTACATTATCTGCATCTTTTTGCAGCCTTCTGCTCTCAAGATGGGTACAATGATGGGAGTTTTCGTTCCCTGCTTGCAAAACATATTAGGAATTATATACTATATCCGTTTCACATGGTAAGAGTGCAAAGTCCTTGATGTTGCACAGCAGACTGCAAAGTCATCATGGCCTGTCTTAATCTGTTAAATTTTCAGGATTGTTGGCATGGCTGGTATCGGACAAGGCCTAGTATTGGTATTGCTCTGTGGCACATGTACATTCTTGACGACAATATCTTTGAGTGCTATTGCAACAAATGGTGCAATGAAGGTAATTCTTTCTTCTGTAATATCACCGAAGTTTTCGTGGAATAAATCTGTGTAACCATTGTTAAAGATATTCCTCCTTCCGTTGGGTCTCTGGTCCATAATTGGCAGCCCTGTTTATTCTGTAAATAACTTTTGCATAACTTCCAGGGTGGAGGACCATATTACCTCATTGGTCGCGCTCTTGGTCCGGAGGTTGGGATTAGCATAGGTTTATGCTTCTTCCTTGGCAATGCAGTTGCTGGAGCTCTGTAAGTGTAAATCCTGGATTCTTTCAAGGAAACTCCCTTGGAGAAACTCTTAAGCTTGAGACTCATTGCTTTAAGTTGCTGGTGCTCTGTTCAGTTTCACATGGTCTCCAAGTGCTTCTAATAGCTACGTTATCTGCTTTCCTCCTTATCATTGTAGGTACGTTTTGGGTGCTGTGGAGACTTTTCTAAAAGCTTTCCCTGCTGCTGGGATTTTTAGAGGTATTACTGTAGAACTTGTCAGTTTTTGTGTCCTGTATTATTCTTCTGTAAGTCACCACTTAATCATGCTAGTCTTTATGCCCGAGACTTCTTTCATCAATTTGTTGGAAGTGGCAAGCGTATATGGGATTTGCAAGAAACAAAAGACTATATTATTGATCGCCTAACTACCGAGTTTTATTTAACAAAAAGTTTACTTGTTTTCCCTGAGGAAGTAATCAATAGCCTACAAGTCGCGTTTAGTCATTTAGCTGCGTTTTATTTGTAATGGCAGAAACTGTCACAAAGGTTAATGGAACAGCAGTTGCCGAATCAATACAAAGCCCAAACTCACATGACTTGCAGATTTATGGAATTGTTGTGACTATCCTTCTATGCTTCATTGTGTTTGGCGGCGTGAAGATGATCAATCGGGTTGCCCCTGCTTTTCTCTTTCCCGTTTTGATCTCCATCTTCTGCATATTCATCGGGATATTTTTGGCAAAGACAGACGATCCTGACAGTAAGTTGTTTCTGGGCATCGTTGGAAATAGGCATGTAGTTTATTCCTCCCCCCAAATTGTTGACCTTCCTTTTGCTCCCTTCTTATGATTTGAACAGCTGGAATTACGGGCTTGCGTTTAAAAAGTTTTAAAGATAACTGGGGTTCTGCTTATCAGATGACAAATAATGCGGGAATTCCTGATCCAACTGGAGGCACGTACTGGAGTTTCAAGTGAGTCGCTTCCAGAAATTGTGTTGCCTATGATAGAAAAAACTCAACTTTTGGTTTTAAGTTATTAAATAATTACTCTGTTCAGTTTTTACTCTGAAATTTATTTACACATCTCTTTGCTTTTTTTCAGTGAGTTGGTGGGTCTATTTTTCCCTGCTGTAACAGGAATTATGGCTGGTTCAAATCGATCAGCTTCACTGAAAGACACACAAAGATCAATTCCAGTTGGAACGTTGGCTGCCACTCTGGCTACAACCTCACTGTATTTGATCTCTGTACTGTTTTTTGGAGCTGTTGCGACCCGTGACAAACTTTTGACTGATAGGTAATTACGTTACTCCTGGTGTGGTTTCTTTTTCTGTTTCACAACTGACGTGTTTTGTTTTGTTAGGCAGAAGTGTCCTGGAGGAAATGCAAAAACCCACTTATCATTTGCCTTTCTTGTCTTTTACATGGATAAATTTGAAAGAAACTAAAAAATGGCTCCATGTTCTGCTTATACTAATACTACACAAAGCTACTAGGGGCCTGCAAAAACTATACTTTTCTTAGTCTATATGTCAGACTAGATTTTCCATGTCTGATACTGCTCTCAGAGACTTGTTCTTTTAGCACTTCAACACCTAGCTTATATCATGAACTTTTTTTTATTCATGCAATAAATCATTTTCTCTATTGCAGGCTACTTACTGCTACAATTGCTTGGCCTTATCCTTTCATTGTTCACGTCGGAATCATCCTTTCAACCTTAGGGGCTGCTCTCCAGAGTTTGACAGGAGCCCCACGATTACTTGCCGCTATAGCAAATGATGATATTCTCCCCATCCTGAATTATTTTAAAGTTGCAGATACTAGTGAACCTCACATAGCGACGCTTTTCACAGCATTGATCTGCATCGGATGTGTTGTTATCGGAAATCTTGATCTTATCACACCAACTGTGACTATGTTTTATCTTTTATGCTATGCGGGGGTAAACTTGTCTTGTTTCCTGCTCGATCTTCTTGATGCTCCAAGTTGGCGTCCACGGTGGAAATATCATCATTGGAGCCTTTCCTTTGTTGGAGCCTCACTTTGCATAGGTATGATTTGTCAAATACTTACTTACTGGAGAAAGTGCTTTCGTACAGTCTTCCCATGTAGTCCATTCCTATAAAACAAATTCTTCTTGATTGTACCATGTAGCTTATCTCACCTGAAGCTTGGGATGTCTATTGTAATGACTCTTGTTAATTTTTCATTTTTCTACTGTTGCAGTGATCATGTTCTTGATTTCTTGGTCATTCACTGTGGTTGCCATTGCTCTTGCAAGTCTTATATACAAATATGTTGGCCTAAAAGGAAAGGCCGGGGACTGGGGGGATGGTTTCAAGAGTGCATATTTTCAGTTGGCTCTTCGTAGTCTCAGGTCACTCGGAGGTACGCCGCATAAATTAGTTTTCTTATAACCAACGGTTGTAAATTATACATTCACTAAGTTCCATTACGGTGAACCAGCCTTATCTCTTGGGTTCAATATTTAGATGGTCCATGTATTTAATTAAGCTGATCTCACGTACTGTCTTTTCTCCTAATTGCAGCAAATCAAGTGCACCCCAAGAACTGGTATCCAATTCCCCTTGTTTTCTGCAGACCGTGGGGACAGCTCCCAGAAAATGTTCCTTGCCACCCGAAGCTGGCTGATTTTGCTAACTGTATGAAGAAAAAAGGTCGCGGAATGTCGATCTTTGTCTCGATATTAGATGGTGACTACTATGAATGTGCTGAAGAAGCAAAGGAAGCCTGCAAACAACTAGCCACCTACATCGAGTATAAGCGTTGTGAAGGTGTAGCTGAAATCGTTGTAGCCCCAAACATGACCGAAGGGTTCCGTGGGATCATCCAGACGATGGGACTTGGAAATCTCAAACCCAACATCGTGGTAATGCGATACCCTGAGATCTGGCGCCGAGAAAATCTAACAGAGATTCCATCCACATTTGTTGGGATAATCAACGACTGCATAACAGCGAACAAAGCAGTTGTCATTATCAAAGGGTTAGACGAATGGCCAAACGAGTACCAAACACAGTACGGAACAATCGACTTATACTGGATTGTTAGAGACGGTGGTCTCATGCTTCTTCTCTCACAGCTTCTTCTCACAAAAGAAAGCTTCGAAAGCTGCAAAATCCAACTCTTCTGCATAGCTGAAGAGGATTCAGACGCGGAAGCACTCAAAGCCGACGTGAAGAAGTTCCTCTACGATCTCAGAATGCAAGCCGAAGTAATCGTTGTCACAATGAAATCATGGGACATAAGATCCGAAGGAAACAGCCAAGAAGATTCGTTGGAAGCTTTCGACGCCGCACAGAGACGAATCTCAGATTACTTGGGAGAGATCAAGAGACAAGGTTCGACTCCATTGCTTGCTAATGGGAAAAAAATGGTGGTGAATGAGCAGCAAGTGGAGAAGTTTTTATACACAATGCTGAAACTGAACTCGACCATACTCAGTTACTCGAGGATGGCCGCGGTGGTTCTGGTTAGTCTCCCGCCGCCTCCATTGAACCACCCGGCGTATTTCTATATGGAATATATGGATTTGTTGGTTGAAAATGTCCCGAGGATGTTGATTGTGAGAGGGTACCACAGAGATGTTGTAACTTTGTTCACATAGTTTGAGTCTCATTTTATACCCACCAAGAAGAACATCAAAGAGCCTACTCTTCAAGGTCAGTTTTTTTCTTCCTCTCTTAATCTCTCTACTATATAAATTTCTTACAGTTTATATTTTGATTTCTTGTAGTACAGAGAATTCCATTTTGTTAAAAAGAATTTTCCAGTGTTTTTTTTTTTTTTTTTTTTGGGTGCAGATAGAACATTTCTGAGGTTGTATTCTGAGACAATTCAATACATTTCCCTCTCATGGATTAATGCCGTCTTGATCTCCTGCTTTTTGGAAAATTTTGAGATAAATATAAACCCTGTGGTTACAACTTGCAATCATAATACCATATAATTATATTGGTCACCGGTCACTAATTTTATCATTTTTCATGTTTTTGACAATCTTCAAAATTACAGAATCAAGAACATAAATGAAACATGGTCTTTTGTTACAGCCAGACACAAGTCATAAATCAAAGACTAAGTCAACTATTAAAATTGCTATGATTTGTTCTGTACAGTTTAAAGAGTCTATTTTGGTCTTGTTTTCTTTTCAAATTTTCTTAAAACCCTAAATCATGAATTAATAATTAAGGTATAATCACTAAATACGCGTGAGGAAAAGATACAAAAAGATTTTAGCAAGGAAAAATGTTGAAATTTTAGTCGACGAGCAAAGTTTCAAAAAAGTTCTCTTATAGATTAGAGAACCTTGGTAAAGGACTTTTCACCGACGCTTCTTTCCTTCTCCATGCCTTGATCTTCTTGGAGCTTCATCTTCATCTTCACTTTCGCTCTCTTCGTTTCTCATACTGTTTCCAGCTTCAAACTGCTCCATCTCATGTGATGTCTCTTGATTCTGTTGATCCGCAGCCACTCCTCTGTCATCGCTTCTCTCGGGCGTTTTCCGGTTGGTCGGGCCAGGACGTGCTGATGATGTCGTCATTGCTGGTGGATAATGCATTGGCCGGCCTCCTCGAGGAGCGTTTCCCATAAGCGGACCACGTCCAGGGCCTCCCATCATACCATAACCGCCATGTGGAAACTGTTGCGGAGGCCTACCAGGAAACATCATCCCGGGTACGGGTCCTCTGAAGTCACCACCAAACCTTGGTCCATACGGTCCAAAGGGTCTTGGACCCATACCAAATGGATCTGGCATACCATTATAACCACCAGGTCCATAGGGAAATGCATCGGCGGGGCCCATTACCCCGAGAGGGAAACCTCCCATTCCTGGCATTGGTCTCATTCCGCGTCCTAGAGGCATTTGAGGAGGCCACATCATTCCTCTTCCTCTTCCTCTGCCTTGAGGACCGCCCACCATGATGTCTTCTTCCTCCTCGCTTTCATCTTCTTCCTCTTCCTCTTCTTCGTTGTCCTCAAACGGGACGATATCTGGGTTCTCAGCTCTGCCCTCTGGATTGACACCTTTTGCTTTTTCTTCTTCTCGTTTGGCTTCTGCAGCTATGGAGATTGCCTTGGATTCACGGAAACACAAAAAAATTAACAGTCCATGATAAAAGCAATAGAATGAAATAAAATACCCTAAAAGAAACTCAAGTCATCGATAAAAGAGCACACTGAGCTCAGTTCTTCAATGTCTCATAAATTATACGCTTAAGAACCATTAAAGAACAAAAGAAAGCAACAAAAATAGAATATACCATAAGCTCGCTATCTGGTTCAAGATAAAGCAATGAAGCCAGCTGCTCACCAATGGAGGGCTCTAACTCCTGACAATCTCTGCTTATCTACAGCCGGTGAACCAAAAGAGTAAGATGAAGGTGACTAGGTTACATGCAAATACTCAAAACTTATACACAACGACCATTAGTTAATCATTGTATCAGTAGTAACTTGTAAGGACTAGTAAACTAGCTGTGTAATCGTGCAAGTGAGGTCAACATGGGACAATTTAGCCACCGCGGCCAGTGTATAGATACAAACATTTTTAATTTATCATGAGTTGTATTGTATCTAACAGAAGATACCACTCCCAAATAGGTGACCAACTAGAGCAGCATAGAAAAAATGGTGAGAAGTTCCACTTACCTTCACAGGTAAGTTTTCATTGTAAGGGTTTCTCAAATTCCGAGTTTTGTGGAAGGATAGCTCACACAACTACAATGATAAGAATTAAAATCACTCATATAAGTCACGTTAACCTCAGCAGAGCCAATACCAGAACAGAGAGAAAAGAGACATTAAAAAAGTCGGAAGGTGTGTGTTAAGATTGGTGGTGTAAAAAGGCACAGTGACCTTCAAGCAAGACTGAGACTTAACGGTAAGAATTTATAGCACCCGAAGTGCAAAACCATATAGGCTCAATCGCATAGAGAAGAGCTAAAGTAAACCCGGACTCAGAGCAAGGACTTTTGATTAATTAAAGGGAAAGCTTAGTCACACAGTATACCTTTAACCATTTAACTGAAAAGTTCCGGCCATACTGTGCAGTTCCATGCTCATGTTTCCAATTTCCTCCGCCAATGTAACCACCAATTCTGGATGTCATTTTAGCACAGCCCTATAGCATCACGTGAAGGAAAAAAAAAGTTATTTACACTTGTACCACTGCCTACCAAATACAACCATATGGAGAAGAAAATTACAGAAAGGCAGCCATTGACACAGGCTTACAGTAGCTAATGTTTACCAATAAACTACCTGGAAATGCCGGGTTCGGTTCACAGAAAATATCAAGATCACATTTTCCACAGAGTCGAAAGCTTCATTGAGTTTAGCTTCATTGCTCCTTTGTGTAGCCCATACTCCTTGTTGCACAGATAATTCAAAATTTTCTCGATTGCAACTTTTAACTACGAAATACCTAAAAAGCAAGATCGTAAAATATATTAGGATGACCAATGAAGGGTAAGAATATAGCAAAAGCCATAGATATTCTACAGTTAACGAATCCATAAATCAAACATACAGCAACTACATCAAACTATAATATCGAGCAGTCAAGATGAGCATCTTCAAAAGCCGAAACCATATACAACGTTTGAAGACCTCCATCCTTCTTCAGATGATGATTCCAGAAGATATATATACATAAATTACAAGGTTCTTTACTAATATCTAAATCAGATCACGTTATAGCCAAAAAAGCAACACTAGAGCCCAAGAATAGGCAATCAACTCTAGGGGATCAATAAGAAAAGAACTTGTACTCATTAAAACTCAAAGAGCCGCCAGAGCATCATCAATCTTGCCATATCTCTATATGCACTAGGAAAGGAAAACAGCATCAAAATTAAACTTCTATCTGTTTCAGATATGAGAACAGACAAAGTCCACAGCCAAGGACGATTAAAATTGAAAATGTCAGGCAAGGTTAAAAACTGAGACCATAGGTAAAAGGGATGACAATAATAAGTCATAAACTAAATAAGGAAGACCAAAAGCTCATCAGGGTCACACTCGTGAAACTAGAAAACTGAAAATGTATGCTAAAAAGAATACTCATAATACAGGACAGAAAGACAAACCAAAACAATTTTGGGCCTCTTTTAGCAGTAATCAAAACTGCACACATCAGAATCATTATACTGTTAGCTATTCAATGTTTGCTAGTATAATTTGTTAACCTGAAACAAGAGAAAACGTGACTCTAACGGTCGCAGGAGTCCTACTGAAACCACTGGCGATTAGGCAATTGAGCAGAGCACTAAATAAACAACAAAATGGTGCTATAAATATAGTAGTTTTACTGAAACAAAAGAAACATTTCGGTATGCTTCTATATGGCATAAACCTCTAAAACTTGTGATCAACTAAAAACTAAAATATTAACAAAAACCAGGATATGTATACCACCATTTGCAAAGCCTATCTCCCACATTTTAGCTGAAGGAAGATGGGGCTGATGGAAAGAGAAGACTAATAATCCCCCATGAAAAACCAGAGTGCAAAGCCAGCCCAGAAGGTACATTATTCTTCTCAGGTTAAACAATTGCGGTAAAATATAATCTTTGAATTTACCTAACTATCAAAGAAAAGTATCCTAAAATCAAGTAGACAGTATAGCATGAAGTTAAATTATCTGTATATATAAAGTTTAAAAACTCTGAACTTGCAAATAGCTAGTTACATTTTAAAGTGATCAAAATTCTTATAAGAAACCAATGGTTCGATAATGGACCAATAACAACGTCTCGAATATATATACAGAAACATATTTTACATAACCCAATGAAAAACCTTGGGACTCTGAACACACCTATTTACCCCTTGAGGCAAAGGATGAGATGTTCTGTTTGTTTGATCAGCAGGGTTTTGTATCTGATTCTGGCTGACCTGGTGTTGTGATTGCTGAGGTTGTTGTTGTTGTTGTTGCTGCTGCAGCAAGTTACCTGATTCTTGTGGCTGGCCTTGCATTGGAACTTGCACCTGAGGTTTATCCGGTAGCTGTGGCGCAACGTTTCGTGGTTGATAGAACCTATTTGGTCCATAATTGTATGAAGTCAATTGTTGTATCTTCTGAAGAACTTCCTCAACTGGAGGTGGAGGTCCAGGAAGCTTTGCATGCCTATACCGACAATCAGGACCATTCGGACAAAATCCCAACTTGTACCTGTCAATACAAATCAAAAGACATCATCTTTAAGCAAAAATCTAACCAAACTAAGAATCAACACAATCTCAATCATTGCATAGGGACAAGATTCCTATGTGTAGAATCCCTATGATCTGTAAGAAGTTCCATCTTCTACTACAAAAACACGGAATCGATGAAGTAAGGCAAGTGATTTATGTACATACATATTGCATTCTTTGATATCTTCATTGGTATGCTTATAAACACAATCCTGCTCACGACATTCACCGTATAACCGAAAAAACCGGCAGATTGGCATACGAGCTTTGTCGTACTGATGGAGAAACCCACAGGCGTCACCTTTCATACACAGACCTCGAAGCCAGTGTCTGCAAACAGTCTGTCGGAAACTCCTTCCTCTCCCGGCTCCAGCCGCCGTAGCGGCAGAATGATCGTAGCTCGGTGCGACGTTGACGACGGCGGAAGAAGAGTTTTCAGGCGGAGCAACCGGGGCTGAAGCAGTGTGTTGGATAGGTCCGGAATCGAGACCGCCCTCGAAATCGAAGCTGAGTCCATCGGCGTCCTCCATTGTTACTGTATCTCTTTTAGGGTTTTTGCTCTCTTTAGGGATTGAGAGAACAATCGGAGAATTCGAGCTTCTGGTGATATTTTTTTTTTAACGACAGCTTCATCGGTTTTACGAATCAGGCTTGGTTCATCGGTTCAATCATAATTAACCAGTAATTTGGATGAGTTATTGAACCGGATGTGTTTTTAGCTACACATATTTTAGCATAATACACTAGATTAGGATCTGCGAGATTTTAATTATAATTTATTTATAAATGATAAAAAATAAAGTAAAACGTGTCGGTAATCGATTAAATTTAATAAAGATAAAATTTATGAAAATATAAAAAATATATGTTAAATCTTGTTGATGTAAATATTTAGATTTTGATTGTTACTCGCACACTTATTTTAGATGTGGA
The DNA here is from genome assembly GCA_900406555.1 of Pseudoturritis turrita. NCBI lineage: Eukaryota > Viridiplantae > Streptophyta > Magnoliopsida > Brassicales > Brassicaceae > Pseudoturritis > Pseudoturritis turrita. The sequence goes on along the minus strand of OVBL01000596.1, from coordinate 641,291 downwards.
TTAGTAACTTTGTTTCAAACTGAATTTCAACTCCACGTATTTCATCTCGCAATACAACTCATGTATTTCATCCATAATATTAAAACCATATTTTTACTCCATGCATTCCTTGTCAATCAATAATACCCAAAATTTTCATATCAAAATAATATATGCATAATACATTCTATCAAATTTATGTCTATATATGTCATTAGTGTTAAACAAATAGTAAGAAAATTAACAAAATATATTAGTAAATAAATTTAAAAGTATTAACAAAACATGTCGTAATCTCATGAATATCAATTTTTTATATGCCGCACTAATACTTTTAGAAATTGGAAATAATTTGTCTTATTTTTCTTTTTTAGTTTTTTATTTAGTATTCTCTTTTATTTTTTTAATAATATGTCTTATTTTCTTTTTTTTTACTATTATTTCATTTTATTTACACTATAATTATAAATAATTTGTCTTATTTCCTTTTTTAGTCTTTTTGATTTACTATTTCCTTTTAATTTTTTTTAATAACATGTCTTATTTTTTTTTTAGACTATTATTTCCTTTTAGTTACACTACACTTTGATTTAAGAAATAAATAATGTAGAGAAAGAAAATTTATATTTTTATATTAATATATTGACACATGTCACAATCTCAATTAAAATTAACACATGTCACGATCTGGTGAGTTACAATTTTGCCTACGTGTCACACTCACGTTGGGCAAAATTTAAAGTAAAATAGCTTTGATCGATTTGTGGAACTCTCAAATTCATGATTTGCTTGAATGATGTATTTTTTTTTTTCTCGATTAGTTATGACATTTTTTTTTTTAAGTATTGACATGAAACAAATTTCTTTTTTTAATGATATTTTTTTACAAATTTTCCCTTTTACCTTTTTTAATAACATTTTTTACAAATTTTCCCATTTACCTTTATTTAATGACATTTTTTTTTACAAATTTTTTCAATGATGTATTTTTTTTTCCTTTCTTTCTCGATTAGTTATGGCATTGTTCTTTTTTTGTTTTTAAACGTATTGACATGAAACAAATTTTTCCTCTTTTTAATGATATTTTTTACAAATTTTCTCTTTTACCTTTTTTAATGACATTTTTTACAGATTTTCCTTTTACCTTTTTAGTGACATTTTGTTTACAAACTTTCCCTTTTTTTAATGACAATTTTTTTTACAGAAGTACATTGACTTTTTTGTTACGTTAGGACAATTTTTTTTTGGCGATGATGTATTATATTTTTATATTAATATATTGACACGTGTCACAAGCTCAATTAAAATTAACACATGTCACGATCTGGTGAGTTACGATTTTTGCCTACGTGTCACACTCACGTTGGGCAAAATTTAAAGTAAAATAGCTTTGATCGATTTGTGGAACTCTCGAATTCATGATTTGCTTGAAAGATGTATTTTTTTCTTTTTTTTCTTGATTAGTTATGACATTTTTCTTTTTTTTTTGTTTTTAAACGTATTGACATGAAACAAATTTTCCTTTTTAATAATGATATTTTTTTTTACAAATTTTCTCTTTTACTTTTATTTTAATAACATTTTTTACAGATTTTCCCATTTACTTTTATTTAATGATATTTTTTTAATAAATTTTTCCAATGATGTAATTTTTTTCCTTTATTTCTCGATTAGTTATGGCATTTTTTTTTTAAAAACGTATTAACATGAAACAAAAAATTTCTCTTTTAATAACATTTTCTACTAATTTTCCTATTTACCTTTATTTAATGACATTTTTTTTTATAAATTTTTCCAATGATATATTTTTTTTCCTTTCTTTCTCGATTAGTTTTGGCATTTTTTCTTTTTTTGTTTTTAAATGTATTGATATGAAACAAAATTTTCCTCTTTTTTAATAATATTTTTTACAAATTTTCTCTTTTACCTTTTTTTAATGACATTTTTTACAAATTTTCCTTTTCCTTTTTAGTGACATTTTGTTTACAAATTTTTTTTTTTTGTAATGACAATTTTTCTTTTAACTTTTAGATAAAAATGAAATATTATTTAAATTAAAATTAACTTTATACATTAGTATATTAACACGTGTCATCATCTCAATTAAAATGACACATGTCACAATCTAATGAGTTATAATTTTGAGTGCATTCTCTTTTATATAATAAGATTTAAAGTAAAATAGCTTTGATCGATTTGTGGAACTCTCGAATTCATGATTTGCTTGAATGATGTATTTTTTTTTTTCTTTCTCGATTAGTTATGACATTTTTCCTCTTTTTGTTTTTAAACGTATTGACATAAAACAAATTTTTCTTTTTTAATGATATTTTTTTTTACAAATTTTCTCTTTTACCTTTTTTAATAACATTTTTTACAAATTTTCCCATTTACCTTTATTTAATGATATTTTTTTTCAAATTTTACCAATGATGTATTTTTTTTTCCTTTCTTTCTCGTTTGTTTACGTACATTTTTCCTTTTTTGTTTTTAAACGTATTGACATGAAACAAATTTTTCCTCTTTTTTAATGATACTTTTTACAAATTTTCTCTTTTACCTTTTTTTAATGACATTTTTTACAAATTTTTCTTTTATCTTTTTAGTGACATTTTGTTTACAAATTTTCCCTTTTTAATGACAATTTTTTTTACAGAAGGAGATTGACTTTTTTTTGTTACGTTATGACATTTTTTTTTTGGCGATGATGTATTATATTTTTATATTAATATATTGACACGTATCACAATCTCAATTAAAATTAACAGATGCCACGATCTGGTGAGTTACGATTTTGCCTACGTGTCACACTCACGTTGGGCAAAATTTAAAGTAAAATAGCTTTGATCGATTTGTGGAACTCTCGAATTCATGATTTGCTTGAATGCAGTATTTTTTTCTTTTATTTCTCGATTAGTTATGACATTTTTCCTTTTTTTGTTTTTTAAACGTATTGACATGAAACAAATTTTTATTTTTAATGATATTTTTTTTTTACAAATTTTATCTTTTACTTTTTTTTAATAACATTTTTTACAAATTTTCCCATTTACCTTTATTTAATGACAATTTTTTTTACAAATTTTTCCGAAGATGTATTTTTTTTTCTTTCTTTCTCGATTAGTTATGGCATTTTTTGTTTTTTTTTTGTTTTTAAACGTATTAACATAAAACAAAATTTTCCTCTTTTTTAATGATATTTTTTTACAAATTTTCTCTTTTACCTTTTTTTAATGAAATTTTTTACAAAATTTTTTTTTTGCGATGATGTATTTTTCTTTTAACTTTTAGAAAAAAGGAAATATTATTTAAATTAAAATTAACTTTATACATTAGTATATTAACACGTGTCATCATCTCAATAAAAATGACACATGTCACGATCTAATGAGTTATAATTTTGAGTGCATTCTCCTTTATATAATAAGATATTAACCATACCAATTAACCATACCAATTAACTAAACGTTCTTAAAGTTACACCAATAATTACTTAGTACGCCGATGACATGCATCAAGCAAAATATATATTGCAAACTAAATTTGTGATTATTTTTGATAAACACAATTTTTTTAGTAAATTGCAGAATATGGTTGAATTTTTAGTGATTTTTTGCAGAATCTGGCGGAAGAACATTAAACTTAAATAGTAACAGCGGAATATTGTTGAATCTGGCTGAATTTTGAAAAATTAATTAATTAAATAAACTTATAAAAAAAATTAGTTAAATAATTTTGTTATCAACAAAATTAGTTAAATAAACTATGAAAATAATATATTTAATAATTTTATCAAACATAATTATCATATAAAATCATAAGCTATCAAAATTAATTATTAACTATTAATTTTTATTAAAATTAAATTATTTTTATTTTTAGTTTACTATTTTTGTACTAACAACTTCGAATAGTAAAATTAAATATGAATAGTTCTAATAATAATAATTTAATTTACATATGAAATGAGATATCCGAAATACATGTTACAAATATAGAAAATTTTACACAAAACAATAATTTATGGATTGAATTGTCTTATAAATAGAGCAAATTAATCCAAAAATATTATTTTCATCAAAATTTACGCAAGTCGCTGAATTTCGTTTTTCAAAAGAAAATTCTCTAGTTTTATCAAAATTATATTACTCGTTTGATATTGATTTTAAATCGAATTTTCCATATTTTACTCGTATTATCCGATCCATTTTTAAAGATTTCAGATGTTCAATATCCTAAATATTCTTATCCAACTCCCATATCCGTTATTATCCAATTTTTTTTTTATTAAATAAACATATCTATGTGTCAATTGGTAATGGAAGAATTGTTGAATCTAGTGATATTTTTTTGCTGCATTGCTGAATTTAGCTGAATCTGGTAATTTTTTTTGCAGAATTGCTGAATTTAGCTGAATCTGAAAATTTTTTTAGATAGCAAATGGTCTTTGACGGAATTGCTGAATCTAGCTGAATTTTGGAGATTTTTTTTTTATGTTACCATTTAAAACCTTAATATACCCAATTTAACGAAACTAATTTAACCTAAAATCAATTTTCATATTTGTTTGCTTGGATCCACAAGTCAGAGATTGGAAAAGAACGAGGTTACATAAATTTTAATACATTTTTAATTGTGTCAACGCTCTTATAGCGGTGGCAATTCTTAATATTATCGTTTAATGATCAGATAAGAGTACTATGGGATTTGCCAGATCCTTGCTGGGATGTTTCTTTCCTCAACATTTCAGAATGTTTCTTTCTTCTTCTCCTTCCTCTGTTATGTTTCTTTTAATTATTAAAGGTTTATCCATAAATTGATTTAACATACTCAATTTAACCAAAATAATTTAACCGAAAATCAATTTTCACCTTTGTTTGTTTGGATCAGACAACTCAGATCAGAGAAGAACGATGTTACATAAATTTTAATATATTTTAAATTAAAGTAGTTTCAACATCATCACTTTAACTACGCAATTTTTCATTGAAGGAACTTTTCCAGCAATATTTTCGAGATCAACATTAGTATCTTCTTCTTCATCATCTGGGAGAAGTGATGGCGAGGTTCTGGTCAAGAAACAAATGGGGTTTCGCAGAATGGTGGTGTTGAAGGTGATGTCATACGATTCTGAAACCGATCATCAACGCGGAGGTCAATAATAGAGTCTATCAAAAATAACCCAAAATAGAGTTTACAACATATATTTTGCTACTTGATGTATATCACCATGTATTAAGTAATTTTTGGTGTAACTATAACAATATTTCGTTAAATAATAAATTTTATAAAAAATAACCCAAATGTAATTTACAACATATATTTTGGTACTTGATGCATATTACCATGTATTAAGTAATTTTTGGTGTACCTATAACAACATTTCGTTAAATAATAGATTCTATCAAAAAATAACCCAAATATAGTTTATAACTTATATTTTGCTACTTGATGCATAGCACCATGTATTAAGTAATTTTTGGTGTAGCTATAACAACATTTCGTTAAATAATAGATTCTATCAAAAATAACCTAAATGTAGTATACAACATATATTTTGCTACTTGATGCATATCACCATGTATTAAGTAATTTTTGGTGTAGCTATAACAACATTTCGTTAAATAATAGATTCTACCAAAAATAACTCAAATGTAGTTTACAACATATATTTTGCTACTTGGTGCATATCACCATGTATTAAGTAATTTTTGATATACCTATAACAATATTTCGTTAAATAATAGAGTATATCAAAAATAACCAGAAATATAGTTTACAAAATATATTTTGCTACTTGATGCATATCACCATGTATTAAGTAATTTTTAGTGTAGTTATAACAACATTTCGTTAAATAATAGATTCTATCAAAAATAACCCAAATGTAGTTTACAACATATATTTTGCTCCTTGATGCATATCACCATGTATTAAGTAATTTTTGGTGTAACTATAACAACATTTCGTTAAATAATAGATTCTATCAAAAATAACCTAAATGTAGTTTACAACATATATTTTGCTACTTGATGCATATCACCATGTATTAAGTAATTTTTGGTGTACCTATAACAATATTTAGTTAAATAATAGAGTATATCAAAAATAACCCTAAATATAGTTTACAACATATATTTTGCTATTTGATGCATATCACCATGCATTAAATAATTTTTTGTGTAGCTAAAACAAATTTCATTAAATAATAGATTCTATAAAACATAACTCAAATGTAGTTTACAACATATATTTTGGAACTTGATGCATATCATCATCTATTAAGTAATTTTTGGTGTACATATAATAACATTTCGTTAAATAATAGATTTTATCAAAAATAACCCAAATATAGTTTACAACATATATTTTGCTACTTGATGCATATCACTATGTATTAAGTAATTTTTGGTGTAGTTATGACAACATTTTTTTAAATAATAGAGTCTATCAATAATAACCCAAATATAGTTTACAACATATATTTTGGTACTTGATGCATATCACCATGCAGTAAATAATTATTGGTGTAGCTCTGACAACATTTCATTAAATAATAGAGTATATCAAAAATAACCCCAAATATAGATTACAACATATGTTTTGCTACTTGATGCATATAACCATGTATTAAGTAATTTTTGGTGTAGCTATAACAACATTTCGTTAAATAATAGATTCTATCAAAAATAACCCAAATGTAATTTACAATATATATTTTGCTACTTGATGCATATCACCATGTATTAAGTAATTTTTGGTGTAGCTATAACAACATTTCGTTAAATAATAGATCATATAAAAAATAACCTAAATGTAGTATACAACATATATTTTGCTACTTGATGCATATCACCATGCATTAAGTAATTTTTGGTGTACCTATAACAACATTTCATTAAATAATAGATTCTATAAAAAATAACCCAAATGTAGTTTACAACATATATTTTGGTACTTGATGCATATTACCATCTATAAAGTAATTTTTGGTTTCCATATAATAACATTTCGTTAAATAATAGATTATATCAAAAATAACCCCAAATATAGATTACAACATTTATTTTGCTACTTGATGCATATAACCATGTATTAAGTAATTTTTGGTGTAGCTATAACAACATTTCATTAAATAATAGATTCTATCAAAAATAACCCAAATGTAGTTTACAACATATATTTTGCTACTTGAAGCATATCACCATGTATTAAATAATTTTAGGTGTAGCTATAACAACATTTCGTTAAATAATAGATTATATAAAAAATAACCAAAATGTAGTATACAACATATATTTTGCTACTTGATGCATATCACCATGCATTAAGTAATTTTTGGTGTAGCTATAACAACATTTCATTAAATAATAGATTCTATAAAAAATAACCCAAATGTAGTTTACAACATATATTTTGGTACTTGATGCATATCACCATCTATTAAGTAATTTTTGGTTTCCATATAATAACATTTCGTTAAATAATAGATTATATCAAAAATAACCCAAATATAGTTTACAACATATATTTTGCTACTTGATGCATATCACGATGTATTAAGTAATTTTTTGTGTAGTTATGACAACATTTTGTTAAATAATAGAGTCTATCAAAAATAACCCAAATATAGTTTTTAACATATATTTTGGTACTTGATGCATATCACCATGCATTAAATAATTTTTGGTGTAGCTCTGACAACATTTCATTAAATAATAGAGTATATAAAAAATATAATCCCAAATATAGTTTACAACATATATTTTGCTACTTGATGCATATCACCATGTATTAAGTAATTTTTGGTGTAGCTATAACAACATTTCGTTAAATAATAGATTCTATCAAAAATAACCCAAATGTAGTTTACAACATATATTTTGCTACTTGATGCATATCACCATGTATTAAGTAATTTTTGGTGTAGCTATATCAACATTTTGTTAAATAATAGATTATATCAAAAACAACCTAAATGTAGTATACAACATATATTTTGCTACTTGATGCATATCACCATGCATTAAATATTTTTTGGTGTAATTTTGACAACATTTCGTTAAATAATAGATTCTAGCAAAAAGAACCCAAATGAAGTTTACAACATATATTTTGCTACTTGATGCATATCACCATGTATTAAGTAATTTTTGGTGTACCTATAACAATATTTCGTTAAATAATAGAGTATATCAAAACTAACCCCAAATATATTTTACAACATACATTTTGCTACTTGATGCATATCACCATGTATTAAGTAATTTTTGGTATAGCTATATCAACATTTCGTTAAATAATAAATATAGTTTACAACATATATTTTGCTACTTGATGCATATCACCATGTATTAAGTAATTTTTGGTGTAGCTATAACAACATTTCGTTAAATAATTGATTATATCAAAAATAACCCAAATGTAGTTTACAACATATATTTTGCTACTTGATGCATATCACCATGTATTAAGTAATTTTTGGTTTACATATAAAAATATTTCGTTAAATAATAGAGTATATCAAAAATAACCCCAAATATAGTTTACAACATATATTTTGCTACTTGATGCATATTTCCATGTATTAAGTAATTTTTTGATATAGCGATAGCAACATTTTGTTATATAATAGATTCTATCAAAAATAACCCAAATGTAGTTTACAACATATATTTTGGTACTTGATGCATATCACCATCTATTAAGTAATTTTTGGTTTCCATATAATAACATTTCGTTAAATAATAGATTATATCAAAAATAACCCAAATATAGTTTACAACATATATTTTGCTACTTGATGCATATCACGATGTATTAAGTAATTTTTTGTGTAGTTATGACAACATTTTGTTAAATAATAGAGTCTATCAAAAATAACCCAAATATAGTTTTTAACATATATTTTGGTACTTGATGCATATCACCATGCATTAAATAATTTTTGGTGTAGCTCTGACAACATTTCATTAAATAATAGAGTATATAAAAAATATAATCCCAAATATAGTTTACAACATATATTTTGCTACTTGATGCATATCACCATGTATTAAGTAATTTTTGGTGTAGCTATAACAACATTTCGTTAAATAATAGATTCTATCAAAAATAACCCAAATGTAGTTTACAACATATATTTTGCTACTTGATGCATATCACCATATATTAAGTAATTTTTGGTGTAGCTATATCAACATTTTGTTAAATAATAGATTATATCAAAAATAACCTAAATGTAGTATACACCATATATTTTGCTACTTGATGCATATCACCATGCATTAAATATTTTTTGGTGTAATTTTGACAACATTTCGTTAAATAATAGATTCTAGCAAAAAGAACCCAAATGAAGTTTACAACATATATTTTGCTACTTGATGCATATCACCATGTATTAAGTAATTTTTGGTGTACCTATAACAATATTTCGTTAAATAATAGAGTATATCAAAACTAACCCCAAATATATTTTACAACATACATTTTGCTACTTGATGCATATCACCATGTATTAAGTAATTTTTGGTATAGCTATATCAACATTTCGTTAAATAATAAATGTAGTTTACAACATATATTTTGCTACTTGATGCATATCACCATGTATTAAGTAATTTTTGGTGTAGCTATAACAACATTTCGTTAAATAATTGATTCTATCAAAAATAACCCAAATATAGTTTACAACATATATTTTGCTACTTGATGCATATCACCATGTATTAAGTAATTTTTGGTTTACATATAAAAATATTTCGTTAAATAATAGAGTATATCAAAAATAACCCCAAATATAGTTTACAACATATATTTTGCTACTTGATGCATATTTCCATGTATTAAGTAATTTTTTGATATAGCGATAGCAACATTTTGTTATATAATAGATTCTATCAAAAATAACCCAAATGTAGTTTACAACATATATTTTGGTACTTGATGCATATCACCATGTATTAAATATTTTTTGGTGTACCTATAACAACATTTCGTTAAATAATAGATTCTATCAAAAATAACCCAAATATAGTTTACAACATATATTTTGCTACTTGATGCATATCACTATGTATTAAGTAATTTTTGGTGTAGCTATAACAACATTTCGTTTAATAATAGATTCTATCAAAAATAACTCGAATGTAATTTACAACATATATTTTGGTACTTGATGCATATTACCGTGTTTTAAGTAATTTTTGGTGTACCTATAATAACATTTCTTTAAATAATAAAAATATCATAAATGTAGTTTACAACATATATTTTGCTACTTGATTCATATCACCATGTATTAAGTAATGTTTGGTGTAACTATGACAACATTTCGTTAAATAATAGATTCTATCAAAAATAACCTAAATGTAGTTTACAACATATATTTTGTTACTTGATGCATATCACCATGTATTAAATAATCTTTGGTGTACCTTTAGCAATATTTCGTTAAATGATAGTGTATATCAAAAATAACCCCAAATATAGTTTACAACATATATTTTGCTACTTGATGCATATCACCAGGTATTAAGTAATTTTTGGTGTAGCTATAACAACATTTCGTTAAATAATAGATTCTATCAAAAATAATCCAAATGTAGTTTACAACATATATTTTGGTACTTGATGTATATCACCATTTATTAAGTAATTTTTGGTGTAGCTATAACAACATTTCGTTAAATAATAGATTCTATCAAAAATAACCCAAATATAGTTTACAACATATATTTTGCTACTTGATGCATATCGCTATGTATTAAGTAATTTTTGGTGTAGTTATGACAATATTTCGTTAAATAATAGAGTCTATCAAAAATAACCCCAAATATAGTTTACAACATGTATTTTTCTACTTGATGCATATCACCATTTATTAAGTAGTTTTTGGTGTAGCTATAACAACATTTCATTAAATAATATATTCTATCAATAATAACCTTCTGCTACTTGATGCATATCACAATGTATTAAATAATTTTGGGTGTATTTATAACTGCCTTTCGTTAATTGGTATGTGTAACCATGTATTATGCCAGAATTTGTTATCCTAAAAAATATGTACAAATAATTATTGAGATCTCTGCTAAAAAAAAACTGAAATCTTTTCTTCAGTCTGATAATTTAAGGGGTCAATTTGTGTGATAGTCAAAACAAAAGAAATTAAAACTAATCAATTAACCTAAATCTAGTGGTTGTGATTGTGCCACATGTGACAAAATTGGTTACTTGGCGAATTAATTTTTTTTATGGGTTATAGGGCAAATTAACCCTAACTAAATATACATGCTCACGGTTTTGTAAAGTAGATTTCGGGGATTTCTACGCGCGGATTTTATTTTAAAAATAAAAAGAAAATAACAAAAAAGTTGGTCGTCAAGATACAAAAACAATTAAAACTACTCTATAGAAGACACAAATACTAGTTAAGAATCACCAAAACAAACGCAAAGCGATAGAACACACATCAATGTTTTCATTGATTCAGTTCAGGCAAAAAATGGAAGCAAAAGATCATTTACAGTAAATTCTAACTACGTCGTAATGCAGTAAATGAACATCATTAATTTGGTTCATCTTCTAATGTACATTTCTAAATGTAAATAACAACATTTAAAAATGTAGTTTACAACATATATTTTGCTACTTGATTCATATCACCATGTATTAAGTAATTTTTGGTGTAACTATAACAACATTTCGTTAAATAATAGATTCTATCGAAAATAACCCAAATGTAGTTTACAACATATATTTTGCTACTTGATGCATATCACCATGTATTAAATAATTTTTGGTGTACCGTTAACAATATTTCTTTAAATGATAGTGTATATCAAAAATAACCCCAAATATAGTTTACAACATATATTTTGCTACTTGATGCATATCACCAGGTATTAAGTGATTTTTGGTGTAGCTATAACAACATTTCGTTAAATAATAGATTATATCAAAAATATAGTATACAACATATATTTTGCTACTTGATGCATATCACCATGCATTAAGTAATTTTTTGTGTAACTACAACAACATTTCATTAAATAATAGATTCTATAAAAAATAACCCAAATGTAGTTTACAACATATATTTTGGTACTTGATGCATATCACCATCTATTAAGTAATTTTTGGTGTACATATAATAACATTTCGTTAAATAATAGATTTTTATCAAAAATAACTCAAATATAGTGTACACCATATATTTTGCTACTTGATGCATATCACTATGTATTAAGTAATTTTTGGTGTAGTTATGACAATATTTTGTTAAATAATAGATTCTATCAAAAATAACCCAAATATAGTTTACACCATATATTTTGGTACTTGATGCATATCACACTATATTAAATAATTTTTGGTGTAGCTCTGACAACATTTCATTAAATAATAGAGTATATCAAAAATAACCCCAAATATAGTTTACAACATATATTTTGCTAGTTGATGCATATCACGATGTATTAAGTAATTTTTGGTATAGCTATAACAACATTTCGTTAAATAATAGATTCTATCAAAAATAACCCAAATGTAGTTTACAACATATATTTTGCTACTTGATGCATATCACCATGTATTAAGTAATTTTTTGTGTAACTATAACAACATTTCGTTAAATAATAGATTATATCAAAAATAACCTAAATGTAGTATACAACATATATTTTGCTACTTGATGCATATCACACTACATTAAATATTTTTTGGTGTAGTTATGACAACATTTCGTTAAATAATAGATTCTATCAAAAAGAACCCAAATGAAGGTTACAACATATATTTTTCAAGTTGATGCATATCACCATGTATTAAGTAATTTTTGGTGTAGCTATAACAACATTTCGTTAAATAATGGATTCTATCAAAAATAACCCCAAATATAGTTTACAACATATATTTTGCTACTTGATGCATATCACCATGTATTAAGTAATTTTTGGTATAGCTATATTAACATTTCGTTAAATAATAAATGTAGTTTATAACATATATTTTGCTACTTGATGCATATCACCATGTATTAAGTAATTTTTGGTGTAGCTATAACAACATTTCGTTAAATAATCGATTCTATCAAAAATAACCCAAATGTAGTTTACAACATATATTTTGCTACTTGATGCATATCATCATGTATTAAGTAATTTTTGGTGTAGCTATAACAACATTTCGTTAAATAATAGATTATATCAAAAATAACCTAAATGTAGTATACAGCATATATTTTGCTACTTGATGCATATCACCATGCATTAAATATTTTTTGATGTAGTTATGACAACATTCCGTTAAATAATAGATTCTATCAAAAAGAACCCAAATGAAGGTTACAACATATATTTTGCAACTTGATGCATAGCACCATGTATTAAGTAATTTTTGGTGTACCTATAACAATATTTCGTTAAATAATAAAGTTTATCAAAAATAATCCCAAATATAGTTTACAACATATATTTTGCTACTTGATGCATATCACCATGTATTAAGTAATTTTTGGTATAGCTATATCAACATTTCGTTAAATAATAAATGTAGTTTACAACATATATTTTGCTACTTGATGCGTATCACCATGTATTAAGTAAATTTTGGTATAGCTATAACAACATTTCGTTAAATAATAGATTCTATCAAAAATAACCTAAATGTAGTTTACAACATATATTTTGCTACTTGATGCATATCACCATGTATTAAGTAATTTTTGGTGTAACTATAACAACATTTCGTTAAATAATAGATTATATCAAAAATAACCTAAATGTAGTATACAACATATATTTTGCTACTTGATGCATATCACACTACATTAAATATTTTTTGGTGTAGTTATGACAACATTTCGTTAAATAATAGATTCTATCAAAAAAAACCCAAATGAAGGTTACAACATATATTTTTCAAGTTGATGCATATCACCATGTATTAAGTAATTTTTGGTGTAGCTATAACAACATTTTGTTAAATAATAGATTCTATCAAAAATAACCCCAAATATAGTTTACAACATATATTTTGCTACTTGATGCATATCACCATGTATTAAGTAATTTTTGGTATAGCTATATAAACATTTCGTTAAATAATAAATGTAGTTTATAACATATATTTTGCTACTTGATGCATATCACCATGTATTAAGTAATTTTTGGTGTAGCTATAACAACATTTCGTTAAATAATCGATTCTATCAAAAATAACCCAAATGTAGTTTACAACATATATTTTGCTACTTGATGCATATCATCATGTATTAAGTAATTTTTGGTGTAGCTATAACAATATTTCGTTAAATAATAGATTATATCAAAAATAACCTAAATGTAGTATACAACATATATTTTGCTACTTGATGCATATCACCATGCATTAAATATTTTTTGATGTAGTTATGACAACATTCCGTTAAATAATAGATTCTATCAAAAAGAACCCAAATGAAGGTTACAACATATATTTTGCAACTTGATGCATATCACCATGTATTAAGTAATTTTTGGTGTACCTATAACAATATTTCGTTAAATAATAAAGTATATCAAAAATAACCCCAAATATAGTTTACAACATATATTTTGCTACTTGATGCATATCACAATGTATTAAGTAATTTTTGGTATAGCTATATCAACATTTCGTTAAATAATAAATGTAGTTTACAACATATATTTTGCTACTTGATGCGTATCACCATGTATTAAGTAATTTTTGGTGTAGCTATAACAACATTTCGTTAAATAATCGATTCTATCAAAAATAACCCAAATGTAATTTCCAACATATATTTTGCTACTTGATGCATATCATCATGTATTAAGTAATTTTTTGTTTACATATAAAAATATTTTGTTAAATAATAGAGTATATCAAAAATAATCCGAAATATAGTTTACAATATATATTTTGCTACTTGATGCATATCACCATGTATTAAGTAATGTTTTGGTATCGCTATAGCAACATTTTGTTATATAATAGATTCTATCAAAAATAACCCAAATGTAGTTTACAACATATATTTTTGGTACTTGATGCATATCACCATGTATTAAATAATTTTTGGTGTACCTATAACAACATTTCATTAAATAATAGATTCTATCAAAAATAACCCGAATATAGTTTACAACATATATTTTGCTACTTGATGCATATCACTATGTATTAAGTAAATTTTGGTGTAGCTATAACAACATTTCGTTAAATAATAGATTCTATCAAAAATAACCCAAATGTAGTTTACAACATATATTTTGGTACTTGATGCATATCACCGTGTATTAAGTAATTTTTTGTGTACCTATAATAACATTTCTTTAAATAATAAAAATAACATAAATGTAGTTTACAACATATATTTTGCTACTTGATTCATATCACCATGTATTAAGTAATTTTTTGTGTAACTATAACAACTCTTCGTTAAATATTAGATTCTATCAAAAATAAGCCAAATGTAGTTTACAACATATATTTTGCTACTTGATGCATATCATCATGTATTAAATAATTTTTGGTGTACCTTTAACAATATTTCGTTAAATGATAGTGTATATCAAAAACAACCCCAAATATAGTTTACAACATAGATTTTGCTACTTGATGCATATCACCAGGTATTAAGTAATTTTTGGTGTAGCTATAACAATATTTCGTTAAATAATAGATTCTATCAAAAATAATCCAATTGTAGTTTACAACATATATTTTGGTACTTGATGTATATCACCATGTATTAAGTAATTTTGGGTGTAGCTATAACAATATTTCGTTAAATAATAGATTCTATCAAAAATAACCCAAATATAGTTTATAACATATATTTTGCTACTTGATGCATATCGCTATGTATTAAGTAATTTTTGGTGTAGTTATGACAACATTTCGTTAAATAATAGAGTCTATCAAAAATAACCCCAAATATAGTTTACAACATATATTTTTCTACTTGATGCATATCACCATGTATTAAGTAGTTTTTGGTGTAGCTATAACAACATTTCATTAAATAATATATTCTATCAAAAATAACATTCTGCTACTTGATGCATATCACCATGTATTAAATAATTTTGGGTGTATTTATAACAGCCTTTCGTTAATTGGTATATGTAACCATGTATTATGCCAGAATTTGTTATCCTAAAAAATCTGTACAAATAATTATTGAGATCTCTGCTAAAAAAAAACTGAAATATTTTCTTTAATTTAAGGGATCAATTTGTGGGATAGTCAAAACAAAAAAATTTAAAACTAATCTATTAGCCTAAATCTAGTGGTTGTGATTGTGCCACATGTGACAAAATTGGTTATTTGGCGAATTAATTTTTTTTATGGGTTATAGGGCAAATTAACCCTAATTAAATATACATGCTCACGGTTTTGTAAAGTAGATTTCGAGGATTTTTACGCGCGGATTTTATTTTAAAAATGAAAAGAAAATGACAAAAAGTTGGTCGTCAAGATACAAAAACAATTAAAACTACTCTATAAAGGACACAAATACTAGTTAAGAATCACCAAAAACAACGCAAAGCGATAGAACACACATCAATGTTTTCATTGATTCGGCAAAAAATGGAAGCAAGAGATCATTTACAGTAAATTCTAACTACGTCTTAATGCAGTAAATGAACATCATTAATTTGGTTCATCTTCTAATGTACATTTCTAAATGTAAATAACAATGAAGATCGCATGTACCTCTTCAAACCAAGAATGTTCACGAGAGAATCAAAACCAAATAATTCCAGCTTCCTTCTGATGTCCATTGACTCCATCTTAGTTGTTATTTACATTTAGATTAGGCTACACCCCCACAAAAACGTAAGTTCCCAAAATCATAGCGACGAACCAAATTACATCCCATTTCTACTAGTCAGTACACAAAATCATCATCAACGAAAAATGTCTACATCCTAGCCTGATTAGGTCACACCCCACGAAATTGAAGTTCCCAAAATCACTGACGAATTTATAAAATAAGAAATTACTTGAGGGTGGAAGAGGAAGGAGACCCATGATCGATGGAGGACATTTCAACAACCGCTCTATCGTGCGCCACCACCGGCCTGTATTTTCCTACGCCGAGACGAGGCCCTGGCCGGAATTCCTCCGGCTTCTTCAATGTCGCCGCTGTCCATTTCTCTCCGCCGTATCTAAACAGATTCCTTGCTTCTCCTTTCAACAATGGGAGGGATTTCTCAGCGGAATCAGAGATCGGAGAGGTCGAAATCTATTAAAACTTTAATTTAAGGCTTTTTTTTTTTTTTCCGTCTACAAACCTTTATTACTTTTAATTGCTTACATCGTTGCATACAAGAATTTGTAAGCAAAAAGGACAATAATGAAACAGAAGAGACCACATTGAATTACATCTAATTGCTCTTCGAGCTAATAAATCTGAGCATGAGTTTGATTCTCGATTTGTAGCAGAGAACTTCAATGACCGGAACATTGATCTCCATGTAGTGATTTCCTTCAATTGGTGCTGTAATCGGAGATTCATAGAAGCGCCATTAAGGATGCTTGTGATGGTTGAGTTATCACCTTCGAATTCAACTGTCTGGTAGCCTAAAGACCATGTGGATTGAATTCAACTGTCTGCCTCTTCAACCGTATATGTCTGCCTTGAAATTTCCCCATTCCACAATGGAGAAATAAGCCATTTGAATCTTGGATGACCACTAAAATTATATCATTTATGTTTGGATTAACTATTTACGTCAAGGTTTAGTTTTTTGGGTTTGTTAGGTCAAATTTTTTTACGATTTTAGGGTTTAGAGTTTTAAAAAATCCTTAATAAATGATATTTTTGAAAATAGACAATTCATGATGGTTTTTTTTGAAAATTGACACACCAAAAATGGCATTTTTAAAATTATCTCTTAGTTTTTCCTTATTGTTGATGATTCTTTTTTATTTTATTTTTTTTGTTGCAAATATTGCTATTTTTAAGGAAAAGAAAAATTATTTGAAAAAATAATAACTACTCCAAATCATTTTGAGTTAGTAAAAACTAATTATTTAAGCATTTAAAATCTAATATAAAAAATTACGAAAATATTAATTCATATTAATAAAAAAATTTCTTAAACTATTTTATAGATAAAATTAACTTCAATTGTTCAAAAGTTAACTATTTTTTTTGTTTTTAAATAACTCAATCTATGAAGAAAAATAATATTGTGTCAAGTCGAACAGCATATATCATGATTATTAGTTTTAAAATAAGTTTTTGAAATAAATTTATTTGTATTTTTTTATCGATAATTTTTTTGTATTACTATTCTGTTTAAAAGAAAAAAATATTTCTATTAATAAAATTTATATATTTATTTCATTAATTTTAAATACTGAAAACATAAACTAAAAAAAACATAAAACATATTTTATAATTCAAAATTTAATATATATATAGCTAAAAATAAACTAAATAAATCACCATTCAAGTTTTTGAAAAACTAAAATCTACAACAAAATCAAAAACCATAAATTAAAAAACCAAAATCTAAAAACCAAAAACCAAAAACCAAAAACCAAAATCTAAAATCCAAAAACCACACAAACAATCGAAGCCTAATACTTCGTTTTGAAACAGAAGAAGTATGTATTTCTCATTAATTAAGATGTAAAGGTACATATAGGACTTCAAATACAAGAATACAGAGGGTAAATGACTAAATGGTACCCGTTGAATATGGCTGAACTTCGAATCACAAAAATTATTTGTGATTTTTAGCATAATTTTATGGAATAACTATGAATTTAAATGATAACAGAAAAATCTGGCAGAATAAGATCAAATAATTACGGAGTAACTGGAAAAAATTATTTAAAAGAATGAAAAAAATATCAGATGATTTAATCACTAAAACTAGTGGATGAGTAAATAAAATTATTTAAAGTTATTTTAACAAATTAATAGCAATATGAATAATATTTTGGTTGGTTAAATTTATAATCTTATGAATAATAGATAAGATTTGTTATCACAGAACAACTTAGCAGTTGTATGCACTTCAATCTTCAAATCTGTGAGAAGCTGTAATGGTCTTTGTCACCTCATTTTTCCCCGTAAATTTTGGCTATCTACTGCGATTATCCTATTCGTTATCAGCAGTGTTTGAATATTTGTTTCTCTCTTTTTTATGAAAGTTCAAATAAAAATAACGAAAAAGTTGGTCGTCAAGATCCAAAAACAATTGAAGAAAACATTAAGATAAGAGCACCATTTTACTACAAATGCACACATTTAACAATGGAAGCTCTTCTTTTTTTTAGCTAATCAAATCCCAAACAAACACTGTAACTCAACATTTAACCGTGGAAATTAATTTTGCCATTTTCACCTTTCGGAACTAATGCTCGAAGCTTTCTTATGCTTCCCACGACGTTCTTTGACATCTTTTAGCTTCTCAATCTTCACATTCTCATTGTTAGACTTTGACACTGATCCTTCTTGAGCACTGCACATTTGATGTGACTTCAGCTTAAAACCAAACCCGAGTTTCTTCGAAACGTTTTCCCACGTTTTGCTACCTCCTCCACCTCCGCTTCCCGAACCACCACCACCGCCTTTTGTCGTCTTACCGAGTTTCTCAATCTCTTGTCTCATATTGGAACATTCTTTCTCTAACTCGCAAACCCGCATTCTCATACTGTCCATTCCTACTTTCAGGACTTGATTCTCTCTTACTGCGGTTGCCCATCCTCCTCCTTCGGTTGATCCTCCTGCAAATCCTCCGCTTCTTAACTGTCTTGATCCGCCATCAAGGTTGTCTGAAACCAGGAAGCATCCAGCTACAGAGGTTCTGAGCTGAAGCTGCTCAAAGAAGAGGACTTGGACGATGATTCTTAGTGGTAATCTCTCGTTCTGTGCAGCGTGTGTGCAAGCTTCTAGAGAGAGTTTCTGACAATCTAGCAACCTGCAAAGATTCTCTCTTTCTGTTTCCGCTAACCATGGATGATGCTGTGAATCGTCAAAAGAAGAAGAAAAACTTAATGTGTCTGTTTAAATAAACAAAACCGATTATGTAGAAGATTGATGGGTTTTTTCTTAGTTACCTTAAGATAAATGTCTATTGCACGATAGAGTCCGTCATCTAAGAGTCTGGCGTATTCAGGAACAGAGG
Organism: Pseudoturritis turrita; assembly: GCA_900406555.1. Lineage (NCBI taxonomy): Eukaryota > Viridiplantae > Streptophyta > Magnoliopsida > Brassicales > Brassicaceae > Pseudoturritis > Pseudoturritis turrita. The sequence goes on along the minus strand of OVBL01000596.1, from coordinate 621,153 downwards.
CGGCTAAAGCTTGGAACTTTGGAAGCTTGAGATTTACATCAGGAGCAACTTCAGCAAGATAACCATCGATCAGCTTTGCAACTGCTGTCATTGGTGTTAGGGATTGTGGAGATCCGATCAAATTCCCGTCATCTACTGAAGAACAAGGAGAGCCACCTCCACCGGGCATAATCTGATCCGTTGCAAGAAAATGGTCCAAGATTCTTTGCACAGAGTCAACGTCATAAAGTGTCTCCATAGTATCAGAAAAGCTAGGCATTACAAGATCTTCCAACGCCGCCTGGTCAAGCTGCATCCCTATCCTCTTCTCCAGATTTGCTATGCAACCCGGACTAGCTTTCAAAATCTTGGCGATTCGAAGCATGTCGACAAAAAACTTAGTTGGAACTAGACCTTTTTGCATACGGAGAAGCTCCTGAATCTCTTCAAGCAAGTGCTTCTGCTCTTCCTCAGACGGTACATTCCCGGAGCCCAAAGGTGTGCTGAAACGGCCACTAGATTCAGGTCCACCTCGTCGCCTTTTTAAGCCAGGCAAGTATTTTCTTGTGTAATAGGTTAGAGAACCGGCAATGATATCTTCTCTTATGCCTCGGGAATCCATGATCGTGATAAGTCTCTTAAAAAGAGGAAAACTTAGCATCGACGCATCCTCGTACCACCAATCTGAACTAGTATGTTTAGGTCTAGCCCCTGTGCTTATCCCGTTCCACAAAACGCTACCACCTGGACTCTGCATGGGCCCACCGTGCTCCACAACTGGCCATCCAAATAAGTTTGGGTCTGTCGATGCTCTCATGGCTAGTGACTCGATGCATTTCTTGGTAATGTTCAATTCATCAGCATACTCGAGGACCTCATCGCAGCTTTGAAGTGCTTTTATTGAATCTTTCCAACTTTTGAGCACCACTTGATTGAAAAAAGTTTCGGTTTGAGAAATAAGATTTCCTTCCCCATACTCTTCCGTCATTTCGAGATGCTCAGCAGCACATCTGAGGTACACAACGTTAGAAGCAGTGAGTTCGAGCTTCACACCGTAGCAGAACTTGGCAACTAGTTCAAACGTTTTGTCTCCGCCAGGGAGATCAGAAATCTCAATGAGACATTTATCATCCCCTTCTTTAGATGCCTCTGCAATCCTTCTTTCCATTACTCCACTTCTAGAGAGCAATGGAAACTGCAGATAGCAAAAAGTAAAGGTATAAGAAATTGCAAGTAACACAATCCTTACTCAAATTAGAGTCTGGTTTCTACAATAAGTGTCAAAATTCTCATAGTTGGAAACAAAACAACACAAAAACTATAGATATTGAATGAGTTTTTCTAGGAACCAAAGGAAAGACACCGCAAAAATGTTCAAAAATGAGCAACAGACATCACAGTTGCATTGGTGACTATTCCAACTAATGTAGTCATTACAAGAAAATAAATAGCGAAAAACAACAGCGGTGTTATCGACCTTTAGATCAACATAAGACTCAGAGACAATGTCGAGATTCAAAGATACAAACCAAACACATCTTTGCTAATTGCTACAGAGCAGTAAAGATTTATACAATGTCAGAGAAGGGCAACAAACAAATATTCCAGATAAAAGTCATGACATGCTATAACACAGACATTTGTTACAACAAGAGAGTGTTGTCTAGTTCAAGTTAAATCAAATTTACCTTGTGGAGATGGAAAGACATCTCCCCAACTTCAACGACAATATCACTTGGAAGTCCAGTTGTGCAAAACCTGCAATTAGCAAAAAAGCAAAGAAGACAAAGTCAGACAAAAGGAATGAGCTTTGAGTCAGTAGTGCTGAGATTTCCTTAAAGACCAAAAGGTCTGTCAAATTCGTCTGAGCCATTAGAAGGAGAAAATCAAGAAGAAGCACAAACTTGTAAACAAAAATACAATATAAAATTAGAGGAGATCAAAGTGAATATACCAGGCCTGGCCTTGTCTCTGAAAAGCATCAGATTTGGATCCAAGCTTCATGCAAGCCATACTTTCTCTTAACAGAATTCAACAAACTCACTAAAGAAACTACGCCTCCCAAAACCCTAAAAAAAACCCCTCAAACCAAAATCAAAACCCTAATGTACGTACAGCAACAAAACAAGAAAAAAACTCAGAAAGAAAGAGACTTTGGATCCATACTTCAATACCCAGATCAATCTTCACTCAGACATTTCAACAAACACTAAAGCTGCTTCCTTGCTCAACATTCAGTAACAGAAACTCCGTAAGCTCACAATACTTTTTTCCAGAAATTAACCAACAAACCCCCAAATAATCACACAGATCTCCTTATCCGCAACACCAAAATCAAACTTTTTTCCAACAAAACTATGAAAAAGAAAAGAAAAAGAAAGCCAAACCCCAAAAAAACCCAGCTAGACAAGAACAGCTAAGCAGAAGTTACCAGCTCTCGTACATTTATACGATAATATACATGTAATGGGACCATTATAGCCAAAACATTATTAATAAATAAATAAATAAATAAATAAGGCAATTTTGTGGTCTTGTAAGAGGAAGAAAAAAAGAAAAAGAGAAAATTGAGTTAATTGATAAAATTTCTGTATTGGTTGCTTTAGAATTTAGAAATTCTAGTGAAATAAAAAAAGGAAAGAGATGATGGACATTTGAAAATCTCGAGATTGAGAGAGATTAATGAGAGGCGTGAAAGTTTTTTTTTTTTTTTTGTGATGAATGAACACATGCACGCATGTGGGGTCATTTGTATATCTTCAAACATACTCATTGTGTTGATTCTTGAAATTAGCAACATTTTTGGTTTTTATTAATTAAAATCTCAAAATGTGGGGTTTTAATTAATTTTGTCCTAATCTCTACTCAAAGAATCCAATCCTTCCCACTCATCTTTGGCGTGCGAGTGCGGTTATTAGAACCATAAATCTTTTAGCTTTGTTTGTGTATACAAATTTTATTTTGAAATATTGTAATTATTTTTTCAATAGTAATAATAATTGTTTTTAATGTTATGAAACCCCCAACCATGTTTAATGTATTGGATATTTTTTTCTATTTTATCAAACTGTAACTTTGAGATTTATTGACAGTTATTTGTATAAGTTTTATATAGAACAAAATCTACTTTGTTACCCAAAGAAGGTGAAAGAAATTCCCTCAAGAGAGATCAATGAGTGCTGAAGTTTGATAAGACTTAAGAAAGATTAAATTTTAAAGTTTTTAATATTATAAAACGTTTGTATTTAATTTAGAATTATTAATAGAATAATATCTATAAAATTTGTTTTTCATATTTATTATTCTCCATCTCCTTACACATTATTTTATAAATTTTCACACATTAAAAAAAAATATTTTTTTCGTTAAATGTCTTTTTAAGATTTTACAATTGTTTCATAAAGAATATTATTTTGTATTTTCAATACATACTTCTAAAGTAAGTTTCAATTTATCTATATTATTTCAACTTATTAATTAGAGAAAAAATTAATTTAATATATTAATAAAATATATAATAGAAATTTATATATATATTTTTTAAAAATATGTGAAAAAGGTAGAACGATATTCTTTGTAAAACGGCTGGATCTATATATATATATATAAAGTTAGCTTTTCTTTTTTCTGGTGATGACACCTCATCATCCAAATGTATGACACATTATATTTTTAGATAGTTTTTATAATTTTTAATTAAATTTTTTAATATACATATTAATTATACATATAGTTAAAATATTAAATCATGAGAGGAATTTGAAAAGTTATTGATTATATTCTAAACTAAATTATAAACAGAAAATCTATATAAATATAGTTAATTAAAATAATAATATTTTCAATTCTTTCCATTGTACTAATATATTTCACACTTCATAAATATTAAAATAACTTACGTTATATCAAAAATATTATAAAATTATAAAATATAAAATAAATAGAAGGAAATAGAGTTAATATTTTAATAATAAAATATTAATACTTTAAAATTCCATAACTTAATATAAATATGTACATACAAAATTATATTATAAATTAATAGATAATTGAAAGAAGAAATAAGATAAAAATAAAATAGAAATTGAGAAGAAATTTCATCGTATCCTCTAAAATAATAAATTATTAAATAAATCAAAAATTTCCTCTCTATATATAATAAAATTGTAAAACAAGAGTTATATTCTGGTTACATATAAAACCTACCATTTGTTTAATGCAATATCACTTTCCAATTAAGACTCAATTAATTAGAAAAAAATCTAAAATGAGAATTTAATTGAAACTTTTGCATTAAGATGTAGGACGACACTTTTGTTGAAAAAGAGAGATTAAAACGGTACTTATGTTGATACTGTTGATATATTTTATTACTAAATTTTTAAATTTGAGTCATGTACAAATAACTAACACATTTTTCTGTATTTAAAAAAAATAATTGTAAATGTTCCGAGTTTTTGATCTATAATCTTTTCTAGTGATTTTTTGCTCCATAATTTATTTCGGTGGCCGAAGCCATATGTTGATAATACCGACGTAAATCACTTTTTTCAAGTGGATTTGAACTAGTGACCTTGAGTACACTCATGAACTACTATACTAAGACTCATTTGATAATTTTTTTTCCGTGTTCTTCATGTTATAATATTGTGTTTTCCTTCAAATAAAACCATACTTTTACTTTTAGTGCTTTAACTAAAATTAATTTAGTTTAGTGATTTGTGATAATGTTATCACGGTGTTATGTAGTTTAGTGATTTGTGATAATGTTGTTATCGTGTCAGATTTAAATTTGCATTATGTATGTTGTAGATGCAAATGGAATAACACTATGTGTATATTTACAGATCAAAAATATTTAATGAAAAAAATTACACTTTGCTATTCGTATAAATATATCGACAATATTTTAACATTTAAACAGAATCTCACGTTAACATTGGAATCACGTTCATGGTTATTTATGTTTTGTTTCCAAAACCTATAATTAGTACGGAGTAAATCATAGTGAGTCAGTGACCAATTCTTATCAAAACTCACATATCATTCAATTTTTTGTTTGTAACAATTTTGGAAGATACAACCTCAATATCCTATGAATACAACTCGTCGGCTTGTCATAGTCGCCAAGGAACGAGTAGTGGGTGTAGAATTTGGAGTGATTCTATATAGTTTTGCACATTGCATGTCTAAGCGATCTGATAACTGCAGCTGAACATTCGTTTTGCTAATTAAAATATGAATCAAATTATATTATCTAAGGATTTTCATGTTGCTACGTTGCAGTAATGTGAATTTGGCGAAGTCATGAAAGACGAAAAGTCTCGAATTGAAGCATCCACAAAAAGACTAAACTAATATGTTATAGTTTTCAACCGAGAAAATTTATGAATTTTGGCATCGAATAGTGATAGTATAGTGCGGGACAAGAATATGTGCATGGACGTGGTGATCTAAAAAAAAAGAAAAAAAAATACATAAATTTTTATCACTAGAATGGTGCGGGATATAACGTCTTATTCGAATTCTGTCTAAATCTTCTTCTTGATTAAACATAAAAAGAAAAAAAATCATAAAAGTTTATTACAAATATTCCTCTATTATTATTAGTGATGGAATGGGATTTTGTCCCGTACTATCTAACTTATAAGCATGTGAAAGAAGCTTCGTTGTCCGACGTAAGATTTTTTAGTTCAATGCGCTGAAGTGGCAATGACCAGCTTGGCCACGTGAAGCTTGACTTATCTTATCTTTGATTATGTTCTGCATTTCTCACTTCCCATTAAAAATTAAAGAGAAAAATTGCTGGTGGATATTTTTAAAAGTATAATATGTAAACTAGACCGTTTATTATTTATAATTGGCAATATAGATACTTTGATGTGAGATCTAATATCTTTTCTAGTAAATAATCTTTATTTTGGTCAATATTTACAATTGTACCACTAAACACAAAAAATCAGATCTGGAAGTCATCGATGAGATTCAAAGTATTGAAGATTTTTGGTCGTCGTTGATATCTTCTCCATCGTCGTTGTCGTTTTATTCTTCGTCGTTGTCGTCATCTTATTCTTCGTCATCGTCGTCCTCCTCTTCGTCTTATTTTTCGCCGTCATCGATGTCTTCTCCGATTCTCGTCATTTTTACTCGAATTAATTGATTCTCCAAATTCTCTACTCAAATCTTCTTTTCTCCGCCTATGCACCAAGTGTTCCGTCGGCGGCGAGTGAACCCGGTCTAACACGACGGATGGCCACAGTCATCGAAAAGTGAAGGTTTTCCAAATTTAGAGAAAGCTTGGTTTTTGTTAGAGTAGAAATCAAATTGAATTTATTATCTTATCGTACCTTTAAAAATCTGGAAACTTTGAAACATTAAGAAGAGAAAGAAAAAGAAGAAGATCAATACCAAGCAGAGAAGAAATCAAAGAAGAAGACCACCATGTACACCGTTTACCTGTTGCAACACATTTTCGTACACCGGTGGTCGGACAATGTACAAGACGACGGAAGCCGGACAGTGTACATGGTGGTATACCGGTGGTCAGACAGTGTACACAACAACGGTGGCCGGACAGTGTACCGGTGGTCGGATAGTGTACACGACGGTGGCTGGATGGTGTACATGGTAGTGTACCGGTGGTCGGATAGTGTACACGGTGACAGTGTACATGGTGTCCGGCCACCATGGACATTTTGAACTTTACTGTTGCCATCCTAAATTTCAGTGTACACCGCACGTCAACTGCCACCATATACATCTGGCCGTCCTAGCATCAAATGCCATTTTCCGTCTTTTCACCCATACCTCTCTATTAGTGTAACAGTAAATAAGTACCAATTTCCCAAATTTACTACAGTAAAGTACCTACTTTTCATATAATTTTTTTAAAAGTGACTACTATATTAAAATACCCAAAATTAAAACCGAAGAAACGATTTTAATAAATAATTATTATTTTTCAAGTTTTAATTTTTACTCTTGCGAGTTAAATAAAGCTAAACTGTTTGTATTTTGAAGTTTTTTTTCTAAGTTCTAACTATACACTGACTCAAGAATAAACCATATGTGGTGATGATGAATCTAAAAAATTCGAATTAATTTGAGACTGTAATAACTAATTTATTTATAATTATCAATATCTGACTATATATATTTATTAGTCCTGGTAGATGTTTCAGTCGCATAGTATTGTGCTTTTTTTTCTTTGTCAACAGTTTATAATATAACGTAATACTATGTTTAAAAGATAAATTATTTATGCAAATTAGTTGTATTGCAAATCTTTTACTAGAAATGGAACATATCTAAAATTTTGAATTCAATAATTCATATAAGTGAATAATTAATCAGGCTATAATGAGAGTTAAAATGGATAATAACTATTTTGTTCTAGAACATATTAGGCCTAATTTTAGAGTGTCTGTAACAGAGCATGTTTGCTCCGAAATGTTTCTGACAAATAAGACGGAGAGTAGTTCCACCTACTGCTGTCCGTAATAGTGCTAGTCAGCTTAACGAAGACATGTGTGGCATGACAAGACAATAAGTACTGGTCAAGCTAGCTAGATGTCAAGATAAGTGCAATCCTCCTATAAATACTAAACAAAAGATCTTAAGAGGAGGGGGCTTCCCACGTTCTTCAGAGGTGCTTACGAGGTTCAGACATCATGACCAAAGGGATACTCTTTCGGGAGCATCTTCGGAGAATCCGACTCCTTAAGAGAGAGTTCCAATCCCACTCTTCCTAGGATTCCTCTTTTTCTTCTCTCTCTCTTTCCATACCAGAAGTATCAAACGATGATCGTGATCTTCGGATGTGGAATCAAACAAAACCCACTCTTACTTCTCGAATAAACTCACTCTCTAATGGTAGCCTCACTTGGACGTCAGAGACTTTTCAAGAGAGAAACCCCTATTCATCTTCCCGAATACTTTCATGAAGATGCTACTTGTGCAGGTACAACCGCATCCTCGGATGACCATCACAACCGCCTCCTGGAGAGGATGACTCAACCGGATGCGTCTCTCGTCCCCTAAAGGACGAAACTCCTATCCGGTACTCTAAAGCTATCCCTAGAAGAAATTCAAGGTCTAATGCATGAGACCTGTTATCATGTACGAAAAACTCAAAATTTGACCCGAGTAATTACTGTAGGAACCGAAAAAACCGGATTAAAGAAATGCGAATTAAGGAGAAGATTAAACGATATATATAAAACAATTTTAAATAAGAACACAGAGTCGAGATATGATCTCTCTTCTTAATTCATAAAATTTCTCGCAGTATGGCAGATCTGTGAGATTCGGAATCGCTGGATACAACTGTGTGAGACTATAGTCGCGACACTTAACTATAGAATCTGCGAACTAAGAATCAACACTATACTCTCGAGAAACTTACTGAGAAAAGAGAGAGAGAGATTGCTGGAGTTTTTCTTTATGATGTTTCATAGATGAGTAAGTAAAAAATGAGAAGAGATTTGTCCTGTATATATAGCCAAGGGAGAGAGAGGTGATCAGCTCCTCTATCACAAAGACAGGACGTAGATCGTGGGCAATAATTATAAGGCGTAATGTCAGGACGTGGAGCGCAAGACACGGAGCCGTTACAATTCTGCAAGAAATGAGAAATGTTTTGAATATTTTGATCTATGATCTCTCTCCTTAATTCATAAAATCTCCCGCAGTGTGGTGGATCTGTGAGATTCTGAATCCCAGGATACAACTGTGTGAGACTATAGTCGTGAAACTCAACTATAGAATCTGCGAACTAAGAATCTACGCTATACTCTCGAGAAACTTACTGAGAAAAGAGAGAGATAGAATGTTGGAGTTTTTCTTTCTGATGTTTCAGAGATGAGTGAGTAAAAAATGAGAAGAGATGTGGCCTGTATATATAGCAAAGAGAGAGAGAGGTGATCAGCTCCTCTATCACAAAGACAGGACGTAGATCGTGGGCAATAATTATAAGGCGTAATGTCAGGACGTGGAGCGCAAGACACGGAGCCGTTACAATTCTGCAAGAAATGAGAAATGTTTTGAATATTTTGATCTATGATCTCTCTCCTTAATTCATAAAATCTCCCGCAGTGTGGTGGATCTGTGAGATTCTGAATCCCAGGATACAACTGTGTGAGACTATAGTCGTGACACTCGACTATAGAATCTGCAAACTAATAATGTACGTTATACTCTCGAGAAACTTACTGAGAAAAGAGAGAGAGAGAGATTGCTGGAGTTTTTTTCCTGATGTTTTAGAGATGAGTGAGTAAAAAATGAGAAGAGATGTGGCCTGTATATATAGCCAAGAGAGAGAGAGGTGATCAGCTCCTCTATCACAAAGATAGGACATAGATCATGGGCAATAATTATAAGGCGTAATGTCAGGACGTGGAGCGCAAGACACGGAGCCGTTACAATTCTGCAAGAAATGAGAAATTTTTTGAATATTTTGATCTATGATCTCTCTCCTTAATTCATAAAATCTCCCGCAGTGTGGTGGATCTGTGAGATTCTGAATCCCAGGATACAACTGTGTGAGACTATAGTCGTGACACTCGACTATAGAATCTGCGAACTAAGAATGTACGTTATACTCTCGAGAAACTTACTGAGAAAAGAGAGAGAGAGAGATTGCTGGAGTTTTTTTCCTGATGTTTTAGAGATGAGTGAGTAAAAAATGAGAAGAGATGTGGCCTGTATATATAGCAAAGAGAGAGAGAGGTGATCAGCTCCTCTATCACAAAGACAAGACGTAGATCGTGGACAATAATTATAAGGCGTAATGTCAGGATGTGGAGCGCAAGACACGGAGCCGTTACAATTCTGCAAGAAATGAGAAATGTTTTGAATATTTTGATCTATGATCTCTCTCCTTAATTCATAAAATCTCCCGCAGTGTGGTGGATCTGTGAGATTCTGAATCCCAGGATACAACTATGTGAGACTATAGTCGTGACACTCGACTATAGAATCTGCGAACTAAGAATGTACGTTATACTCTCGAGAAACTTACTGAGAAAAGAGAGAGAGAGAGATTGCTAGAGTTTTTTTCCTGATGTTTTAGAGATGAGTGAGTAAAAAATGAGAAGAGATGTGGCCTGTATATATAGCCAAGAGAGAGAGAGAGGTGATCAGCTCCTCTATCACAAAGACAGGACGTAGATCGTGGGTAATAATTATAAGGCGTAATGTCAGGACGTGGAGTGCAAGACACGGAACCGTTACAATTCTGCAAGAAATGAGAAATGTTTTGAATATTTTGATCTATGATCTCTCTCCTTAATTAATAAAATCTCCCGCAGTGTGGTGGATCTGTGAGATTCTGAATCCCAGGATACAACTGTGTGAGACTATAGTCGTGACACTCGACTATAGAATCTGCGAACTAAGAATGTACGTTATACTCTCGAGAAACTTACTGAGCAAAGAGAGAGAGAGAGATTGCTGGAGTTTTTTTCCTGATGTTTTAGAGATGAGTGAGTAAAAAATGAGAAGAAATGTGGCCTGTATATATAGCCAAGAGAGAGAGAGGTGATCAGCTCCTCTATCACAAAGACAAGACGTAGATCGTGGATAATACTTATAAGGCGTAATGTCAGGACGTGGAGCGCAAGACACGGAGCCGTTACAATTCTGCAAGAAATGAGAAATGTTTTGAATATTTTGATCTATGATCTCTCTCCTTAATTCATAAAATCTCCCGCAGTGTGGTAGATCTGTGAGATTCTGAATCCCAGGATACAACTATGTGAGACTATAGTCGTGACACTCGACTATAGAATTTGCGAACTAAGAATGTACGTTATACTCTCGAGAAACTTACTGAGAAAAGAGAGAGAGAGAGATTGCTGGAGTTTTTTTCCTGATGTTTTAGAGATGAGTGAGTAAAAAATGAGAAGAGATGTGGCCTGTATATATAGCCAAGAGAGAGAGAGAGGTGATCAGCTCCTCTATCACAAAGACAGGACGTAGATCGTGGGCAATAATTATAAGGCGTAATGTCAGGACGTGGAGTGCAAGACACGGAGCCGTTACAATTCTGCAAGAAATGAGAAATGTTTTGAATATTTTGATCTATGATCTCTCTCCTTAATTAATAAAATCTCCCGCAGTGTGGTGGATCTGTGAGATTCTGAATCCCAGGATACAACTGTGTGAGACTATAGTCGTGACACTCGACTATAGAATCTGCGAACTAAGAATGTACGTTATACTCTCGAGAAACTTACTGAGAAAAGAGAGAGAGAGAGAGATTGCTGGAGTTTTTTTCCTGATGTTTTAGAGATGAGTGAGTAAAAAATGAGAAGAAATGTGGCCTGTATATATAGCCAAGAGAGAGAGGTGATCAGCTCATCTATCATAAAGACAGAGCGCAGATCATGGGCAATAATCATAAGGCGTAATGTCAGAACGTGGAGCGCAAGACATGGAGCCGTTACGATTATGCAAGAAAGGAGAAATGTTTTGAATCTTTTGTATTTAAAAATGTGTTGAATTTTGACCAAAAAATATCTTATCATCTTAATGCCAAAGTGCCAAAGTGCTCTAAGTGCCAAATATAAATCCCACGAGTCCACGAACCGTCGGCAGCGCACGCGTGTGGCTCAACCATCTCTCTTTCTAGGTGCACACTTTTGAAATTAGAAGTGTGTTGCCTCTCTTAGATATTGTATGACTTTTCATCATCTTAGCAATGTGGGACAATGTTAAAAACACACTTAACCTTATGAGTTAAAAATAACTATTAGGCCCAAGTGGTTTGTAATTGGTCCATTTCTCATTCACATTTTACCAATTAATATTTTTAATTATTTGGCCCATGAAGCCTTAACTAAAATGTGATTAAAATTGGTCCAAAAATCTTCCCACATGAATAGAAATGACTCTAAACAAATGAAGATTTTGGCAGACTCGAAGGACTCTACTGACTAGACTGACAAGACTGACTAGCTAGACTAGACAGACAGACGGTCGAGAGTATAAATGAAAAATCACTGTGTCTGAGATGGTTGCATTTTTCAGCTTTGAACCACTCATTGTTAATATCTGTCGGGTTTACTCGGCCAGATGGTGAACATGATGACTTGAAGCATCCATATTTTTTATGTAAACCTAGACAACAACCATAACTTAGTTCTCTATTGTGTTCATTGTGGCCTTGAACATGCCTGGTATCATGAGTGAATTCAGAGAATATAACATTTAGTTCATTCTCTTAGAAATGGCCTTTTTCTCACTCACTAGGTGATATGTCATTAGACTTTGTTTTATGAAGTATCCTATAATAATCCACGAATATATCAAAGCTATGGTGAATATCATTAAAAGCAACACTTATCCTTTTATATAGAAAGCACTGTATATCATCTTAGGAACTGGGTAAGTTCCAGTGCTTTTAAGCAGAATTAGTTTGACTTAGTTGTCCCTTTGAACATACATATTGGGATCTCCAGTCACGTAGATGGGGTTTCCATCAAATTTCCTCTTAATTAATAGGCTTTAAACCCATTCCTTTCGATGATTAACCACTTGATCTCGTGGCAAGCCTTTAGTAAACGGATCAGCTAGGTTATCTGCCGATTTTATATATTCTACCGTGATTACACCAGTTGAGATCAAATGTCTAATGGTTTTATGTCATCGTCTGATATGACAAGATTTACCATTATAAAGAGTATTCAGTGTCCGTGCGATAGCTGATTGACTATCACAGTGTACACGTAGTGCCGAGACTGGTTTCTCCCACATTGGGATATCTTCCATAAAATCGCGAAGCCATTCTGATTCTTCTACAGCTTTGTCTAACGCTATGAATTCAGATTCCATGGTTGATGTAGCCAACATAGTTTGTTTGGAAGATTTCTAGGAGACTGCTGCACCGCCTAGAGTAAAGACATATCCACTTGTGGATTTAGAGTTTTTAGATCGGATAACCAGTTTGCATCACTGTATCCTTCAAAAATTGCCGGTTCTTTACCATAGTGCAAGCCATAATTTTTCGTGTATCGCAAGTAATTTAAAATTCTTGTAATGGCTTTCCAGTGTTGTTTGCCTGGATTACTTGTGTAGCAGCTCAGTATATTGAGTGTGTGTGCCAGATCGGGTCGAGTACAATTGGTTAAGTACATCAGACTACCGATAATCCGAGCATATTCCACTTGTGACACCGCTTCACCCAAATTTTTGGTCAAGGTAAGTTGCGAGTCTACAAGAGTTTTTGCATTCGTAGTAGAGTGGTTCTTGAACCTCTCTAGGATTTTTTTTGCATAATGATCTTGAGACAGAGTTATTCCGTCAGAAGTTCTTATGATTTTTATCCCTAGAATGACATCTGCGAGACCCATGTATTTCATGTCAAATTGTCCACTAAGCATGTTCTTAGTTTGTTGGATAATATCTTAGTTGTTCCCAATAATGAGCATGTCATCTACATATAGGCAGAGCAAAATATACATGCTAGGAGTAATTTTGATGTATATGCATTTGTCACCTTCATTGATGGTGAATCCATTTGACATCATTACACTGTCAAATTTTCCATGCCATTGTTTTGGGGCTTGTTTAAGTCCATATAAAGACTTCACAAGTAGATAGACTTTGTGTTCTTGTCCGGAGACTACAAAACCTTCGGGTTGTTTTATATAAATCTTCTCTTCTAAATCACCGTTTAGAAAAGCAATTTTTACATCCATTTGATGGATTTCGAGGTCTCGTAATGCTGCAATTCCTATCAGCATTCAAATCGAAGTTTCTCGTTACCGGAGAATAGGTGTCAAAGAAATCATGACCTTCTTTTTGTCTAAATTCTTGCACCATAAGTCTAGCCTTGTACTTATCAACTGCGCCATCGGTTTTTAATTTTGTTTTAAAAATCCATCTACACCCTAGAGGTTTAAAACCTGGTGGTAAATCGGTTATCTCATATGTATTGTGTTGCATAATGGATTCGATTTCACTATTGATGGCTTCTTTCCAATAAGGTGCGTCTGGTGTAGACATGGCTTCAGTGAATATTCTTGGTTCATTCTCGAGGAGGAAGACCATTAAAAAATCTTCACCAAAAGATTTTTCCTTACGAGCTCTTTTGCTACGTCTAGGTTCATCTTCCACTTCTTCTATATCATTAAATGATGTCTTAGAAGTGTTTGCCTCATTGACAGAGGTAGTTGCATTTCTTTCTTCACAAGTTCGCTTTGACCCTTGTTTATCCTGACAAATAAACACGTGTTCAAAGAAAGATACATTTTTTGATTCCATGATTGTGTTGACATGGATATCCGGTACGTCTGATTTATGAACCAAAAACCGATAAGCACTACTATTGTGTGAATATCCGATGAATATACAATCCACGATTTTAGATCCGATTGTGACCTTTTTAGGAGGTGGTACTGCAACTTTTGCTAGGTACCCCCACACTTTGAGGTATTTGTACGAAGGTACGTTACCTTTCCAAAGTTCATATGGCATTTTCCCAGTGACTTTGTGTGGAATTTTGTTAAGAATATAGTTTGCGGTGAGGAAAGCTTCCCCCTCACAGATTCTGGGCTAGCCCAGATTCCTGTAACATTGCATTCATCATTTCTTTTAGAATACATTTTTTTTGTTCCGCAACTCCATTGGATTCTGGTGAATAGGGAGTAGTGGTTTGATGGAAAGCATTAAAAGGTCCATCATATTCACCTCTTCTATCACTTCGAACTATTTTAATAATTTTTCCAAGTTGGTTTTCGACTTCGGTCTTGTATTCTTTGAATTTTTCCAAGACTTCGTCTTTGCTACGTAATAGATATACATAGCAGTATCTTGTACAATCGTCTATCAATGTTACAAAATACTTTCTACTGCCTCTTGTTTGTACAAACTTTAAGTCGCACAAATCTGTGTGTATTAGACCAAGATGTTCGGTTGTTCTTTCAACATGAGGTGATGGTGTTTTTGTAAGTTTTGCTTGTACACAAATTTCACATTTGTCTTTGTTTATTTTGCATTTCGGAATTAGGTTCAAATTAATTAATCTTTGTATAGATTTATAATTCACATGTCCTAATCGTCCATGCCAAATGTTATCAGACTCAGTTAAATAAGCAACTTGTTTCTTTTTCATTGAAACTTTGGAAGTGGTTACATTATTTTTCGGAGGACTGTCTGAACAAACATTTTGAGTAGTCCTCCTTTTTCATAACCTTTTCCAACAAAAATACCATTCTTCTTGATGATCATTTTGTCGGACTCGTAGTTGATGGCAAATCCATGTTTGTCCAATATGGTCCCGGAGATCAAGTTCTTCCTCATGTCTGGCACGTGTTTCACATTGTTCAGAGCGAGTTCCTTGCCGGAAGTCATCTTCAACACGATTTTGCCCGTGCCTTCAATCTTGGATTTTGACACGTTTCCCATCCTGAGCTGATTATCACCTTTGCTCTTTTGATAGGTGCTAAACATCATTTTATCGATGCATATATGGGTAGTGGTGCCGGTGTCGTACCACCATTTCTTAGGGTTTTGCTCAGCCATGTTAGCTTCCGTGACCACCATGCACATGTCAACTTCGGTCAGGTTGGCTTGAGCATTGTTCTTTGCCTTGCTACGACATTTAGAAGCCAAATGCCCTTTCTTGTTGCAGTAGGTGCACTTCCCTGCGAATTTTTTCGGGAATATCGACTTCTTGAAGGCCGTGGATGTCTGAGGAGGGATCTTGTTTGACACAGGTTTGTTGGAAACAAACTTGCCTTTTCCCTTCCGCTTGTACTCCTCTACATTAGCATCATGAGTGATATCTGTGATAAATTTTTGCTTGAACGAATCATTTTGCAGCCTGGATATCAAGTTTTACAAAGCAAATTAAGCTTTTTGCTTATGATCAAGATAGTTCTTGAAGTCCACCAAATTAGAAGGTAACTTTTTGATAAAACAATTCACTGTGAAGGCTTCACAGATCTTCATTCCTTCATCGGCTATCTCTTGGATGATCATTTGAAACTCATGAACTTGCTCCATGATGGGTTTTGAATTCATCATTTTGTAGTTCAGGAATTTTGTAGCAGCGAGCTTTCCAGAGCCCACATTGAAAGACTTGTACTTTTTATCCAGAGCATCCCAGAGAGCCTTAGAGGTTGAGAATTCACTATACACGTTGTACAACTGGTCAACCAGGTAGTTCTGGATGTAGCCTTGACACAAGTAGTCTCCATGATTCCATGCCTCGACACTAGCCAGAGCTAAGGTATCAGTATTGTCTGAAGGCAAAACAGGTTTGCACTCCGTGAGATACTTCTCCAATTTCAGTGTGGTTAGAAAGAAATGCATCTTTTTCTGCCACGACTTGAAGTTGGTCCCATCGAACTTATCTGGAGTGATAGCAGCGAGGGAAGACACAACGGAGGTTTACAGTAGAAGACCATCCACGATTTGGAGAGTCAACACACTAAATCCTTTTCCCGAGAGAATGTTGTCATCATCGGTAGTCATGATCTGTATCAGTAAGATAAACAGAATCAATATCGATAAGTGAAAGTGAGCTTTATAAAGCATTTCAATCACTATATGATTCTATAGAATTTAACCAAAATATTTTTCCCAGAAAATATTCAAAAAATGTTTCGCGAAACTCGCCCAAAGGCCTTCACGAAAATTGTTTATGAATTTGATAGAATAATAAAAGTTTCAGATCAGTTTCAAACCTTCTGCGAAAACGTTAGGGATGAAAAAAAATGAAAGAAATTATTAAAATCGATTTTTGAAATCGTTTAAAAAACAGATCGCAATTCTCAATCCGATTCAAGCGATAAGCAGGAAGCAGATTTTATGATTTAAGATTGTAGGAACAAAAAAAACCGGATTAAAGAAATGCGAATTAAGGAGAAGGTTAAACGATATATATATAAAATGATTTTAAATAAGACCACAGAGTCGAGATATGATATCTCTCCTTAATTCATAAAATCTCCAGCAGCGTGGCGGATCTGTGAGATTCTGAATCCCATGATACAACTGTGTGAGACTATTGTCGCGACACTCGACTATAGAATCTGCGAACTAAAAATCTACGCTATACTCTCGAGAAACTTACTGAAAAAGAGAGAGAGAGATTGCTGGAGTTTTTCTTTCTGGTGTTTCAGAGATGAGTGAGTAAAAAAAGAGAAGAGATGGGCCTGTATATATAGCCAAGAGAGAGAGGTGATTAGCTCCTCTATCATAAAGACAGAGCGCAGATCGTGGGCAATAATCACAAGGCGTAATGTCAGGGCGTGGAGCGCAAGACACAGAGCCACTACGATTCTGCAAGAAAGGAGAAACATTTTAAATCTTTTGTATTCAAAAATATATTTGACTTTTGACAAAAAAATATCTGATCATCTTAGTGCTCTAAGTGCCAAATATAAAGCCCACGAGCCGAGCGAGCGGCGGCGGCGCGCACGTGTGGCTCAGCCATTTCTCTTTTTAGGTGCATACTTTTGAAATTAGAAGTGTGTTGCCTCTCTTTTATATTGCATGACTTTTCATCATCTTAGCATTGTGGGACAATGTTAAAAACACACTTAACCTTATGAGTTAAAATATCTGTTAAGTCCAAGTGGTTTATCATTGGTCAATTTCTCATTCACATTTCACCAATAATTTTTTTTAATTATCTGGCCGATGAAACCTTGATTAAAATGTGATTAAAATTGGTCCAACAATTACATTAGAATTATTACATAAATATATTATTTTAATGACCCATACAAAAATTGTTCTTTTGGAAGAGTATAGTAAGCGTTAGGATTCATTGTTTTTACTTTGATTTCTCACATTATTGACACAAGTAAAAAAGAAACAAATCATTCTGAATGAAATAAAAAGATATTTTGGTTTGAATTGAATATCTCGGTTTACTTCCACAAATGGAACGAAATTGTTGGAGGCTTCAATGGAATGAAGAGACCAAAGAATATTCATATCTCACCAAATAAGAGAATTCGGCTCTCCTTAATGCGAATAAATGCTTAGAGACTATTAGTAGAGCCTATGAATGGGAAATATTATTCCATTTGCAACAAAAGATATGTTGTGGTGCGAACGCATTCGAGATAAAGAATTGTTGTCGGGTAGTGTAAACACAACCGAAGCCTCTTGATCCATTTATAAGATTTGGATAGAGTGTGTTAGAAATTCCACATCAAAAATATAATGAAATTTTGAGTAATATATAAAAGACATTGACCAATCCATTTATTGCAAATTGATTTTGAATTTAAAATTTATGAAACTTAACGTGGTATCAGAGTCCAAATTTGACCGTAGTCCAAGAATTACTCGGATAGGGTTTGAATTTCTTTGCATTGAGGTTTTAACTCAGCATCACTTTCTTCATCCGTTGTTGACTCATATTCACACTCTTTGTTTATTTCTGATTTAGTTTCCTTGTCTTTTTCTAATGATCTAGGATTAAAAAGGTCATCTTCTTCTTCAATTACATTCCATCGATAAAAACTACAAAGTTGCTAAGATCTTCTTCATCATTTACTTCATTCTCAGAATCACTATCCTCCAATTCAATCTATGAACGTATATTTCTAGCCGTTTTATCATCTGCACATATTGTTTTTGAAAAGAATGTTAAATTATATTCAAGCCAAAAAACCGTTGTTTACATCAAGTGCATCATTGTTTTTGAAATCTTTTGAAACAATAAGAATCTAGATGGGATTTGGTTAGCTGCGGGTAGCAAACCACGTGACTAAGGCGTCTTGGTAGCTCAAATCTATTTGTCGAATGATACTGATTCTATTACTCGATGATCTTAGTTAGGCGAACTGAAGAGGTTTGGGGTTCCCCATGCCTCCGATTGTTCCTTTCCTTCCATATATGTGAGATTGATGCTTGAAACACATACCGAACAAGAAACGCTTCAATTGGTTGTGTTGGAGGATCTGCTATTAAACTCAGAATAGATCCCCAATCTGAAACAAAACGTCGTCGGAGAAGGCCCTTGACTAATCGTGTCCATACCTCTTGGGAGTATCGACATTTGGATGATCGCGTGATTCCAATTGGTTTCCGCATAAAACTCAAGCATCTGATATCCCTGGATTCCATAGCCTCATCCGATCTCCTGTTGTTAACGGGTTGTGTATGGCTAGCCAAGTGATAAAAGCGAATTTCGGAGTTCGATGAGTGAACCAAATGCCTTTTGCCCATTGCACGCTCTGATATTTCCTTCTAATTTGATTCCACGTGTCTTTAGAGATAAATTTGGCTTTGAAGCTTCCATTATTTGTTCTCCAGAGATGTCTATCTTCTTTGCTTGATCTGCGCTCATGCAGAACTCAAATTTCATCCTCGATTTGATTAAGCAGTTATACCCGATGCCTTCGGCATCGATGTGTATCCAGTACTCTCGAGACCAAAGCATGTGATGGAATTGCTAAATCAATTATACCTCTGGCTCTCGTGAGGCTCACCAGTTCTCCCAATGAAGACCATGTATCATACCAGAACATAGTCGATATCCTACTTTTTATGTCCACTTTATAAAACTGTTTCGCCATATCTTTGTACTTCAAAAGTTTACGCTACATCCAAGAGCCAGCGCTTGCAGACTGGTTCTCTCTCCCTGACCATAACGAGTTTTCACGAAGGAAATTGGTCTTGATCCATTTTCCCCACAGTGAATTGTTTGTGGCAACCAATCTCTAAATCAACTTTAAGCAACTAACCGTATTCACCTCTTTCAGAGGGCGCAATCCTAACCCTCCCTCTTCCATCGGTTTACAAACATCAACCCATGCTATTTTGGCTTTCCGACAATTCAGCAGAGGATCCGACCAAAGAAATGCTGAACATAAAATTTCGATCTCCTTAATACAACCTTTGACCAAAATCTTTGCACTCGAAACACTTGATATCCTTTCTCTTAGCTGTTGGACATTCTGTTTTCAGATGCCCATATCTTTTACATTCATAACACTGAAAAATAGATTTTATGCTGTTTTGAGAGTCGCTGTTCTGCTGTTTTTTTGTAGTGTGAATAGTATTCATAGAGATGTGTTATCGTATTTGGCTCGTTATCGAGTTTGATGTTATCATGTAAAGTAAATCTAGTCTTATGACTTAGGAGACCGACGGTTGGAGTTACCATAGTAGTGAGGTGACTAGAATGCCTCAGACAGTCTGTTTAACTTTTAATTTAATTATATTAATTATACGCTGCATTAAAAATTCTCATGCTCTGAAGTTAAAATGTGTCAACGTGATAGTAAGGAAGTCGGTTTTATGGGAAGAAGAGTTGTGGTTTATGTTTTTGATTTGGTCAAGACGATATGATGCTTAATCAGTAAAGGTTGTAAGTACAAATGTCGGTTCTCAAGGTGGGTTGAAGCTCTCCGAGAAACAATGTTGATCTTAGCCTTAGGAGATTATATTAGGGGAGGATGGCGTCTCCCTCGTCTGATTGAAAGATCGCATATGTCCTCCCTTGGTTACGAGAATGTGTATGTGTGTGGTGTGCCTCTTGGCGGTAGTCAAACTAAATCCAGACTTTTAACTATCCTTTACCGGACGAGCAAATATCCATTTAATTTTTGAAATGGTGAGATGAATAGTATTTATAGAGGTGTTATCTTATTAGGCTCGTGATCGAGTTTGATGTTATCATGTGAAGTCGATCTAGTCTTATGAATTAGGAGACCGACGGTTGGTGTTTACCATAGTAGCTAGTGAGGTGACTAGAATACCTCGGGCAATCTGTTTAACTTTTGGATTAATGGCCTCTAGGTTGGAAAAGCGTGTTGTGTAAGTTTGTGATGTAGATGTCTTCTCATACGGATGCATTAAATATTTTTTGTCAGCTTATAGTAACTTGAGAAAGTTATTTTGCACGGGTTAACACCTAGTAAAAGATATAATGTCTCACTCACTTCTAAATGTCAACATAAAAAACGCTTACAGTCTATATTTGTTTTTACATGAGTTATATTACTTGCATGGGTGGGTCGATAGATCTATTGCTGACCTACACCGATCTTTGTTTTATTTAAAGCAACAAAAATAAAATCTATAACTACTATTAGCTACTGAATAATATATGACTTTATTGATTGGTCTGTTTCCTTGCTGATTTGCGGCGAAATGATGTAGCCACGTCTTTGATTTCAATTTGGTTAGATCTTTCCCATAGACGATGAA